>PVIY010012330.1:0-62305 GCA_004026745.1 Myrmecophaga tridactyla | reverse complement strand
GTGGGGTCGTGGCGTTGTGGTCTTTGCATTGGGGGAGGGGGGAGGGGCCGGGCGGGTGGGGGGAGGGGGAGGGGTGGGCGGCCGAAAGCCAACTATTTGTACTGAATGGCAAGAATGTTCTAGTAAATGTGTACCAAAATGTGAATTTGTACGATTACAGTCTCCACGTCGACCTAACCGACTATTATTGGTATTAATGTGCTTTTTTTGTATAAAGTGCAAACATTTCGTCCCAAAGTTTAAGTACTTTAGTGCAGTAAAATGTTGTTCACGTCCTGTCAAGAATTCGTATAGTACGAGCTTGGATCTGCGTGTCAAACTGTTCCATTTGTTTATGTAAAGTGATATTAAAAAAAAAAGATATAAACTATATCTGTCCGTTGCTTTTGGCAAAAAAAAAAGAAAAAGAAAAAAAAGAAATACAACCACATAATGTATATAAATTCCTAGTTTTCCATATTTATCCGCATGTAAAGGGCCGGTTTATCCATGTTACAGATATTCAATATTTATGGCTAGAAGAACTCGTATGTACACTTTAGTTTCCCAAACTGTTTGGTAACCTTTCGTACCTTATTAAAGATTCTTAAATCTCAGTGATTGTGGTAGGAATTTCTTGTTCACCCCAAGCAACCTGCTGCCTCTTCTACCAGCCTTAGTAAGTGAGTCTCGGGAAAGCTCTCCAGCCTCCCTCGCCTTCCCTTTCTGTCATCGCAGGTCGTATAAACGTGATAAATGAAAGCTACCCTGCTGGCTCTCCGTGAGGGTGTAATTAGTATTTATATCAAAATTTATGAAACAAATTTTCGGCCGCAGTATAATTTAAATGACCTTTGCAGACGTAGAATAACAACCATAAAAATAACAGAAATAGATTGCACAGGCAACATCAATATTAATGCACGCGAATTGTCAGAAGCTCAGAGGCTCGCATTGCAGCGTTGCAAATGAACTTGCCGCGGAGGGTTCCGCTGCCCCCTAAATTAAATTTCCCACTCTGAAACCAAGTTGCAGATTTACAATATCATATTTTAAATTGCTGTCTTCAATTATACCATTTGTGGCCATAACTACTTTTCAGAAGTCGGTGCATGCTTTTCCAGGCCTTCCTGCTTTGTACAAAAGTAAATGTCCATAAAGCGTTTTACTTATATTTCTTCCAACGTGATGCTAATTTAAATTAATTACTTCCTATGATATGTTATTATTCCTATAATTTTGCCGCTGTTATTAGTTCTCTCCAAAGTACATCTAAGGAAGAGAATTATTTTTTGTAATTTGATTATCTTTCTATCTCTTTTATTTATTTCTCATTTACTTAAGAAATTCGTTCCATTGGCTGGCGTTGATACAGTAAATTTGTAAATGAGAAGACAATATAAAAAATCTAAATTACTTGTGCTTAATGACTGTAGCAGAACGCCTTTTCTCTAAATCAGATTGTCTTTTTTTGCAGTTTAGTTTGATAGATTTGCAAGCTATGCTGCTCCCGCGAAGTTAGCTGCGCTGGTAGGAACGCCGGCTTCTTTGTCTCTGGTTGTAGCTTGCATGATCGCCCCATTAGGCAGACACCGTAGCCCGAGATCACAAATCAGGCCCTTGGCTGTAGTTGCAAGGATATGGCTGCGTCAGAGCCCGGGGCAGCTGAAACTGACCTCACTGGGGACAAGGAGGAACCTGAAACTGCTTCTTTAATTTGCTATGTGTGTTCAGGAAGTCATGAGCCGTCTAAATTCAGAAGGAAAAGATGGGGGGAACCCCCCAAAAGTATGAGAACCCCTTAAGACACATCTATTTTAAAGTGATATTAATTTTTCATAGCATACCAACTGACCAATTAGAAAATCAAAATTTTAAATCCTTTTTAAAAATCCTTTGCCGACTTGACTTTTCATTTTTTGCTATTTGTATTTGTTACTTTCACTCAACATAGTCTTATTTACTTAGGAAGGGATTTGCTGCACTTAATCTAAAGCACATCAAAACCACAGGGATTGTGATGTTTCACTTTTAAAAAAATGTTATTTTAATTATAAGAGTAATATAGGCCTTTCATGAAAAGAGCGCCACCTTGCAAGATTTGGAGAGATTTAAGGAAGTTGGAAACCACTGGTATCTAAGCACAAACTGCTGCTAGCTCCCCAAATTTGTGAGACCAAAAGCTGGTCCCAACTGGCTTTGGAGGTTTGAAATTAATGGTGTTGTATTTGAAGTGACTCCAGACATTAGGCCTAATAATTAACAAGAATAACAACAGGAATAAAGATAGTTAATCTCTCTCTAGGAGAGGTAACACTTCAATTAATAGTCCTTCCCTTTCCTTTAGAAATCAGATTGTCTGGAAACCTGATATGAGTAGAATAATGTTAACTAAAATAATAAAAGTACTTTTGTAACTTTCCTCCTGTACCCGAAATCACACTAAATGCATATAAAAATACTCCGTGGCCATTCCCCAAAGCATTTTACTTCAAATTTGCAACTATAAATGTCTCATTATTTGTTATGTACATGGTGCCTTTTTTGCTTTAATATCATAATATAATGATTAAATACAGCACCATGACATATGATTTAAATTGGATATTAAAAAATAAATTTTAGGGTAAATGTTTGCCTCAAGCCTATTCTTTAGATTAGAAGGCCAAACAATTTTTGAAAACCCATCTGAGGAGTGTCATGGGGGTGAGGAATCTATTTTATATTTTCAACAACTTCTTTAGACTGTGAAACTCAAATAATTTTTTAAACCCCATTTGAAGAGTACTGGGGTTGTGTGAATAGTACCACTCACAGAAAAGAGACTTTCAGAGTAGAATCCAACATCTATGCCCACCTCCCCCCTTGTCCCCCTCCACATTCTGTCCTCCAACACCCACTGCAAAGAAGAAGTCATTAATGATGTAGGTCGCCTAAAATAATGCTTCGAACTTAAATGTAGTCTATTATTTTGCTGGTACCTTTAATGTCTGCTTCTTGAGATGTATTCTTCATACTTTTCTTCATGGGTTATTAGGTTTTGAAATACATGAATGTGAACAGAGAAATATATTGTTAGACCCTATTTAGCAGGAGCTGAAGACACTGTAAATGGTTGGTTTCTGTGTATAGCTGTGGCTTTTGATTTAGGCAGAAAGCTGTCCTGGTTCATATTGCCCCTACATTATATGCTGGATACCAAATGATTAGAAGAGGTAACAAGTTATTAAAAAGTTGTGTTGTGTCAACAGAAAATGCCTGAGTATAAGCAATCATATTTGAGAAATGAAGAGAAATGAGTTGTGGTATGTGTGTGTACATTTTATAGAGCAGGCAAATAAATATACAAGCACCTTTTATATGGGGGCTAAGTAATTTTCAAACATTTCAGATCCTTTGTTTTCTCCTTCAAAAGCTACCCCCAACTGCTTTAAGCATTTGCAGCTGATGATTTTGATTTTTTAAAGTCAAGCATTCAAGTTAACCTTTAAGGAGCAAACCACCTCCAAAAGAAAGATGTAACCTTTCAATTGCCCCATCTGCTTATCATTTTTTTTTCCTTTAGCTGACAATGAAAATAGCACTAACCTTCTTTGCTGATGGGCCTGGCATTTAGATGTTTTTATTTGTTGATTGTGAAGTTTCCTCAGAACTTTTAAAGGGTTGGCGATGGAACTACACCTTCCGAATCCCTCACCCAGCATGGAAACCTTCCAGATGTTTCAATTTTGAGGCCAAAGTATAATTATTATCTGGACCCCTCATAAGTTAGTGTTGGTGGCATTGTACTTGAGCATAGTGCTTTACAGGAGGCAACTGGGAGAAGGCCCAGAGCCATAAAAAAGCAGTATCAGTTTAAGATGAGTTGGGGGAATGACTATAGGTGGTATGGCACACTCAAAATGAAGGCACTGAGCTTGAGTTCTTTATTGCTTGTGGACTGGATATGAAGGCATCAGATTTTACACATTCCCAATTTACATTTCTTTCTATTTTCCAACTTATATACTAATTACAGATTTATCTTCTCTCTAGGTATGGAATTCTTGCCTCCTCCTAGCATGAACTGTAATTCTTAGAACTAGTTGTTCATTTTAGAAAAAAAAAAGGGTTGTTTTCATTAAGGTGGTCAAAGTTGATAGCACTCTCTTTGGTTTTAGAATCTTGAAAATTAGGGTGGTAATGGAAAGAATGATCTGTTTCTGCCAGTCAACCCACTACAAGCTCACATAAACCCGTGGTGCTCTCTTTTTCAGTTTTTACCCCCCCACCCATCATCTGTAATATGTACTTATTTAAATTAGCAGATAAAGAAAGTAAGCTTTATGAGTAGCCATACAGCAATCTATTTTTTCCAAATGATAATCACTTGGGGCAAGAAATACGAAAAATGTTAACTTTCTTATAACATGTCACATCTGATCCTCTTCCTCAAAGTTTATTGCAAATATAATGGTGTAATATGTACAAAATATGGGCAATGTTCTCCATTAATCTATGCAAGGCTGGTTCACTCCAGAGTCTCTCCCTGAGCAAGAGGAAACACGATCAGGCCAAACCTGGGGCTTTTTTTCTTTTCTTTTCTTCTTCTTCTTCTTTTTTTTTTTTTTACTGTGCAAGCTGGAAACTGTCATCAGTTCTTAAAGTTGATTCCCACTTAGAGCGACGAACTAAAACAGTATGAAGTGTCCAATCGATACTATACAGGAAATGGGTTTTTCAAGAATATGAAGTCGGATTTTGCTATCTCTTATGGAAATGACGTTGTCTGGCAGTGAAGATGCCAGCGACTTAACGACTGTATGTGGATAAAATATCTTCCACAATATTTTGGCTGCCTCTGATGGCTTTGGGCGTCTCTGTAAGTACTTGCAGGAGAATCCACAGCTTGTGAAACTAACACAGCTATTTTTCACCTTACAAGCACACACAGAAATCAAGCATTGAGCGTGGATAGAAACATATTGGAATTACAGCATTAAACCAACCAACCAACAAAACAAAACAAAAAACACACCCACCACCAGAAGTTCGAAGGCGTGCGATTTCAGTAAACCTTTTTACATTTGAAACTATTTTTTTCCATCTGTCTCTTGTGCAACAATTCCCCTATAGAAAACACAGGGACTTAAAGAGGGTTAGAGAAGCTCCCATCGCAATTCTTACCCCGCCTCCCCCCAAGTCCGGGAAAATCCTGGCCTCTGACCAAAAAAAGTTGGGAAGAAGGTAAACCTCGAGAAGGGGTGGGGGTGGGGTGGAGTGTGCGTAGAAGGAGATTTCCGTCCTGGAGGGTTCCGTGAAAATATGGAAACACAGGCTTTGGGGGTGCAGGACTTCCCGACAGCACCTCCAAAGAAGGCTGGGCCCACAGGACTCGAGCGGGCCCCCCAGGAGTCGGCTCCGGCCGGGGCCGGGGCTGGCGCGCGGTGCGCAGGCGCGGCCCGGGGCCCGCCGTTCCACGTGCTGTTGAATATGCATAAGGCGCCCCCGCCCTCCGCGGCCGCCGCGCGAACCGCTCCGAGAGGCTCGGGCCTGGGAAGGCGGCTGGCCGGGCTCCCAAAAGAGTGCGGCGGGGGGAAGCTGCACGTGTTTGTTTTCAGACCGCGCTGGTTTAACTGAGTTCACAATGCAGGGCAGACAGCGGAGGCTCCGCCAACCTGCGGCCGCCGCCAGCCGAGCGGGTCCCGCGGGGGCTGACCCCCTGCCCCGAGAGCCGGGGGCGGCGGGGTGCGCGAGCCTGGGCGGGCGGCTCGCGAGGGCTCGGGGTGGCGGGGCCTGCGGGTGACCCTGCGTCCACCGAGAACTCCCCCTCCTCGCGCCCCCTCCCAGGCCGGGGGCTGGCATCCCGGCTGTTCTGGTTCCCCTTAGCACCTCGCAGAAAATGCCCCCTCTACGCGCCCGGCCACCGGCTTGAGGTTGGGGGATACTTGGAGAGGGGGTTTCCTAGATCCTGAACCCCATTTCCTTCCCTCGCCCAGATCCAGACCTAGGTGTCCGTGGCCTCTCTTTGTGTAATTTCTCTCCGCACCCCTCCCACCCCGGTCTCTCTTGTCTCTCTGGCATTGCACCCCCACCCCACCCCCGCCCCAGTTGAGGGACTAGGAGCCGTTTACTCGAGACTTTTGCGTGGACCTAAGGTTTTCCCTTGATCCTTCCCAAATAATACTTGTTAACTCGCATGTCTGCGGGCTGGCATAGTCCTGTTAAGCTCAAACGTGCTTTCCGAGGTGAGTGGTGGAGGCACTGCCGCGGCAGAGATCTGGGCAAGGGTAGGGTTTGGTGAGAGAAACTGGGGTTCAAGCTGAATTATCGCTTTCCTCTCTGGATGACCTTCTTGGGGCCCTTAGGGTGTTTTTTTTTGTTTTTTTTTTTCCCTTCACGCTGAGTGTATTTCGTGGCCAATGTACTGACATTTCCAGAGTGAGCGCAAACCTGTCTGCCATCTGTCTGGTCGAGAGGCGGCACTTGTAAACAAAGGGGAGGGGCAGTGGAGGGTCAGGAAGTCCCTGCCTCACGCTAGCCTCCATCCGACACCTCGAAAGTTAGGCCTTTGGGTGTTTTCATCAAAATCCTGGGTTCCATGATTTCAGAAAATGGCTGCCGACAAGTTCCAGTCCTCCTCTGAATTTTACTTCCAACTGGACGGGCAGACCCAGTTCAGTGCTTCCATCCTTCTCGCTACCCCCCCACCCCCCACCCCGCCGCCCAACAGGAGAGGCCTCGGGTCACTGCCCGGTTCACACTTGAGTCTAATCCAAGGCCATCTTGACTTGTGTCAGTTCGGGCCTCCAGGGGCCATAGCATCATTGCATCTGGTCACCAAGGCTTCAGGTTTCAGTCTGAGAGTACGGACAGGGCGGTTTGGGAAACGTTCTTGCCAAGAAAAGTCCTGAGCCTTTGAGTCTCAGAACTCAACCCAAGATGGGCCCGAGAGAGGCGTTTGCCCTGGACCTCTGCCGGCCCTCGTCCACGGCCCTGGGCTCATGGAGACCTAGCAGCAGCCGCTTACCCCCAACCCCCTCCCTCGGGACTCGAGGAAAATAGCTGAAGCACAGGGTCCGCGTTTTCTGTCCCAGGTTCCGGGAGACCAGAACGCATCAGCGTTTGGTTAGGGGCGCACAACCCTCTCATACTAAAGAACCCCCACCCCAAGGGCCACCCCACGGGAAGCCCCTTCTCAGTTGGGTCTTTTCTGAATTCGAGTATGTTGGGGGCAGCGATCTAGACTCCACGGACTACAAGCGAGTGGCGGAGATCTGTGCCAGGCTCGCTCTGAGCGGAAAGCTCAAACCCAGCGTGGGTTCCTGCGGTCTTCACCAAAAGGCCAAGGCCCGAAGAACCCTTTTCATTTGAGGGTAGGGAGGGGCGGGGGCGGGAGCTGGCTGGGGTCTGCAAGCCGGCCGGCCGGCGCGGCGGACTTGCCTGGCTGCTGAGCTCGGCCGTTAGCGTCGGTGCCGGGGACGCGGTTGCCCTCGCCGGGGCCGAAGAGTGGGTACGTCCCTTCCCCGCACCCCCACCCCCCGGCGCCCCTGGGGTCGACGCCAGAGCTGGAGGCTGTGGCTCAACGGCGGCGAGGCCGGCTCTGGGGCCTCGCCCGGTCAGGCTAAGTCTACTAGTCTGCGGAGCTGGCAGCGGGGGGGTGGGGTGAGGGGGTGGGGGGGCGCTGGCCCGGACCCAGGGAAGGGAGACCCCCAAACCCGACAGGGGCTCTCCCCAAACGCGCGCGTTAGCCCCTGCCCATATTGCCCGTCTCCGGTAGGACCAGCTGCCTGGCCTCTCTCTTTCTCTCTGCTGCCAATCTTGCCCGAAATCTAGAGCCCAGACCTGGTAAGTGGCGTTCTTCTCCCACCCGGCCCCGCCACCGTTCCAGCCGACGCTGCTGGAGGAGCGCGCGGAGAAATAGGGCTGCTTTGGAGCAGCCGTGCCAATCCTGTCTCGGCGGCTGGAGCTGGGGTCCCCCAGGTAGTCAGAAAAGTCGCGGGGATCCCCAGTGAGACGGAGGCGAAAAGGGTCCAGCCCCACTGTCCTGCATCTCTTTGGCCCCATAGATGCCTAAGCTACATTTTAAGAGCGAATTTCTGCTGGTCTCTAGAGAAGGGGGTTGGGGTGGGAAGAGGGGGGGAATCCCCTAGGGAAGTCCCCTAAGTCGTGACTAATCACTGGGGTCTCCAACAAAGTTTATTCATCCTGTTCATTTGAATGCTGTGAAGTTATTATTATCATTATCATCATCATCATCAATATTACTATTTTAAGTGAGGATTTCTAAGAGTCACAGCTTCTCTATCTATATGCCTCGAGCACATTTACCTTGCTCACTAACTCCATTCTTTTCCCACCGGAAAAAAATAAACTTAAATTTTCAGTAGTTGTCTTAGGACACGTCGTTTCCACGTCACTAGTGTGAAGAAAGAAGGAAGGAAAGAAAAACAACCTGGAGTATCGAGTTGGAGCTACGTGTGCTCTATTATTGAAAGGCGAAAGATGGATTTTTGGGGGGAGGGGGCAGGCAGGGGGCTGGAAGAGCGCCTTTGAACCGCGCTGCCCTGTTGCACGCGGCTGACCTTTGGCTGACACGGCCACGGAGCAGGCCGTTCCTTAACGAGGATTTGATACATTAGACATTGGAGCTGGGCGTGTAAACCCACACCCTGAATCCGTATTTCCCTCAAATTGGTGTTCGAGGAAATGATCCTTCTAAGACCTGGGGCTTAACCAAGTGTCAGGCCGACCGATCGCAGCCTGAAAAGGGCAGCGAAGGACACCTGGTAAAAGGCACATTCCTAACTTATTTGAAAACAAACCAAAACCACCCCCCCCACCACCAAAAGAAAAAAAACGCTTTGAATAATTCCTCAAATGTTCCAAGTCGCCACTTTGAGGGAATGCTAATAGATAAGGTTAATCATATCGTTCTAATGAATTCCGTCTTGAGAAATACCAACACCAGGCAAGGTTGTGAAGACAGGCTTACAGTTATGGCAATACTTTTTAAGGATTCATATTTCCCCCCCAGTTTCACTCGTTGGAGATACTAGAATGTGACAACTTGCATCCTCCAGGCAGTGGGGCACATATGGAGGGGGCGAGTCACAGGTTTTAAAACCATTTAAAAGTTGACGCGCTTCGATTTAATTGTTTGATTTGTCCCAGACTTTGGAGCCCAGAAAGGGAAGGCAGGCTGCCCGCAAAGGCTCCGGCCTGGAGCGTTGCGGCTGAGCCTGCAGTGCCCTGGCCTCCAGGAGGAGGCTGGAGTTGGAGACGCCGCTGCGGCAGGGATTGGGAGGCCACTTGGAGGGTGCGGCGGCTCCGGCGTATTTATCGACTGACCTGGGAAAGTCGTCATTTAAGTTGACATTAAAGCGCTAACTTCATCAAAAGCACACCCCCGCCCCGAAAATGCTTTTCTTCTCTTTTCCCCCGTAGAAGAGCCCGTTAACTATTCTCACTTGGAGAGGAGGAGAGAAATTCACTTCTGCCCAAGGTCCCCACTACTCTCAGGGTGGAAGGGGGCAGTTCGAAGCCAAGTCGTTTTTTCGCTCTGCGCCCCGGCGGCCCTGGTGCCTGTGGCTTCCTCCAGCTGCTGTGCTGGGCGGAGGGTCGCCGCGGTAGTGACAATTCGCCGCCTCTGAGTGTTGACTCCCGCCGCCGGGTTTTGCTGGGGCTGCGAAGGCACCCAGAGGGGCGCGCAGGGCCGGTTCCCGGGATCCGATTTCTTTGCAAGCGAAAACGTACCCGAAGCAGTTATCGCTTCAACTCTTTGCTCCGGGAGCCTCTGCCCTCTTCTCCCTCGGGTATGGATGAATGGACGGTAACTAAAACGAGAAAAGAATGTACTGTCGTGAAAGTAAGAGACTTCAAAAATAAGGAATCTAGAGGAAGGAGATCATTTCTAAGAGCCTACATTAGAGGAATGCGCTGGGCCCGGGAGAGCCACAGGGTTCCTGTAGACCCAGTCCCCAAGCGCGGAGGGGGCGGGCTGCACCAACTCGGGTCCCCCAGCCCTTAGAACGAGGGTAACTGCGCGCGTGGAGCACTTTTTCTGGATGAAAGAGGCCGAGGCCCCCCTTTGGAAAATCAGACTTTTCTATAATCTTGAGAGCTCCCCAGATCTGGGTGAGTCGGAGCGGCTGGTCTAATAGCCGGGGAGGAGGGTGGGAAAGGAAGAAAAGTTTGGGGGAGGGCCGGGAGAGGAAAGACTGTGGCCAGTAACTTCGAGGTCGCGTTCATATGCCCCCCATGGCGGGTTCCAGCACCCTTTCCCCTCCCCAGGTAGCGCCGTCCACCCAGCGACCCGCACGCATGCGACACGCTCCTCGGGACCGAGTCCAGGTTGAAGTAGAAATGGTGGGTCTGTTTTTTTTTTGTTTTTTTTGGAAGGTCCTTTTGGAGGCGATGGAAACAATATGACGTTGACTCATGAATCGAAGCAAGAAAGGACTCGCCGCTTGCCGACTGCCTGCGTTTCTTTTGGGCCCCCGTTTGCAGACTGCTCACCCCCACCCCGCTTGGCCCTGGGAGCGCACACCGGGTTTGGGCCTTCGGAAGCGGCCGCTCTAACAGACCGGACCGACAGGCGGATTCGGGCGGGGGGGTGGGGGGACCCCTTTCACCTCTGCTGGGGCTTCTTCCTGCCCTGCCTGGGACTCCCTCCGCACAGGCCCCGCCGCCCTCGCCCCGGACCGCCGGGGGCTGCCCGGGCCCTGACGCAGGCAGCGCGGCCGCTGACGTCAGGGGCTCTCGGCCGCCCGCACCCCAGCCCGGCCACCGCAGCCCGGCGCCCGCTCCAGTCACGGTCAGGCGCTAACTGCTGCAAAGAGAGCGCACGCTATTCAGGCGGCAGCTCATAAATAGATGTTTTTTCCTTTTTTCTTTCTTTCTTTTTTTTTTTGGAGGGGGTGGGGAGCGGGAAAGAAAAAGGAGAAATGGGATGAGAAACAGCGACACGGTTTCTCAGAGCACCGACATTAACTTCGCACTTTCCTCCCTCCAGGGCTGTCCCCTGGGTCCACTTTTGGAGGTACGGGTGCCTCACTTTGTACCTGGTTTGGGAGATTCTTGGTGTCTAGTGGGAACCGCGTCACCGCAGCTTCCCTGTGGATTTCAGCAGGAGTTGCTAAAATCATCTCTAGCCATGGGGGTGGGGGGGTGGGGGGGTGGCGGAGTGGGGAGCGTGGCTGCCCAAAGCTGGATCGCCAATGTTCAATCACCCTTTCGGGTTGGTCAGATCCTGAGCCCGAGATCTGATAAAATTATTGTTACTGTTCAGTAAAAAGGAAAAACAAAAACAAACAAGCTGATAGGGCCTAGGTAAATGAGCAGTGTAATGCGGCATCAGGAGTGAAACTTTTCATTTGTGACATCAAAAAGTAGCTTTCCTTATTCGGCTTGTTTTAAATGAATTTGTACTTATAATGTTTGGCTTAAAATAGAATTTTCCGCAGCCATAACTTCTTCGCGATCACACCAGTTCTTGGTTGTAGTTCTAATACATTTTCAGATTCTTCCTCTGAGGACCACTACTGCGCAAACACAGGGCAGGGCAGGCTCATCGTGAGGGGAATTCGTTTTTGGATTCTTCCCTGCGAAGGAAAAAACAAAAAACAAAACCCATAACATGTCACTTATAACGGAATTCTACAGGTGATAGTGAAGTAATTTTCTGGAAAAAGAGCAAAGTGGAATTAGAATGAAACAAAAAAGCCCATTCAGATTACAGATAAATTTTAAAGAGGTGGAAACGCTCAATAATTCACAAATTCAAATGACTTGAATATTATCTTTTTGTCATAACTAATTTCCTTGAAATTAGTTAATTGAATTAAAAACCCATTTGGAAGACCCTGAAAATAAAAATAAAAACTCACAGGTTTAACCGAATAGCCTCATAAATGGCAGTTTTCAAAAATATAAAATTATCTTCATCTATGTGGATGTAACATTAGTACCTACAGGTTTAGAATAAAAAGCTTCTTTACTAGTATCTATAGGAATCAGAAATATCCAGAAAAAGCATTTTAAAGTGCAAGGCTTGTTTAGTATTTCAAAAGTGGAAAAATAACTGATCGAATTTAGATTTTTCTTTTGTCACTTTTTTAGAGCCCCAAAGACTGCTTTTGATTCGGAACTGTGGTGGTGATTGTTTTAGTCTGAAATTAGTAATTTATTTTTGCCTAATAATTATATGGTAAACATTTAACACATAGGTAGTGGTTTCTCAGAAGTGTGGCAATGATTTTGTAAACTATGAGTAAAAACGATGCTCACTCTTACATAATGTGTAAACATATTTGTAGTATTTAAAACCTTATGAAGGGAAATTTTAGAAAGTTTAAATGGTTATACTAAAAAATGTGCAAAATACCACAAATATGCCCCAATTACATTTCTGAAAAATCGTGTGTTAAAAGTATTAGAAAATGAAAAAGAGATACCTGCACAGAAATAGAGAAATGAAAAACAACCTCATTTAGGGTAAATGAAATCAAATAAACAAAGGTCCAGAATTCAAATTTGTTATTCCCCTCCTTCATGATTGTTACCTATTTTTATGGCTACTAATGCCTACATTTATGTTTAAATTCCAAAAATGTGTGCTAACTGGATCAAAAAATATTTGGAGTTGAAGACAACAGTTCATCAGCATTCAATAACTTTGGTGCTGCGTTTCTATTTTATGTACTACTTCTTTTATGTACTATAAATTTTTCCAGAGGGCCCTGCTATTTTTGGTACAACAGTCTGGTATTTATGGGTCTAAGATATATTTCAGACCATGTGTATGACACTGCAACTGAGAAAAACACCAGGATATTCACTAAATTAAAACAATCGACTAATACAGTTATGGTTCCTGAATCAATAAATACTTACAGATTTAAGGCAATAATGAAAGTGCCAAAGTATTCATGGTCATTATGTGTGTGTGTGTGTGTGTGTGTGTTTGTGTGCCTTCGAATATGTGATTTGTACAAGTGAGGAAATACTCTGTGGGAGTTATGTGATTTTAGGTGTTGCCTCAGTCATGATTTCACTCTCAGAACTGGGAAAGTCAGTTGTTTTCCTTGGCTCTTAGCTTTTTCACTTGTGAGATTCAGTGCACTGGACAAGAGTCTTACTAAATTTATACAGAGTTATAAAAGCTGTGATTTGGCTTACTCTTGCTTATGAATTAAACAAAAACTTTCAAGGTAGAGCTTTATTTGGGAAAAAATTTAAGACAGGAAAACCTACTTAATTGATTTGGATGTAAATGTAACTGACTAGCAATTCCTATTATAAAACCTGATTGTTAAGATCTCTCTTTGCTGGAAATGCTGTTTCAGAAATCTGCACTCTGCTAAATAAGGGAGGGTACAGGAAACTTATCTTTCCTTCTTTTTTTTTAGTTTGAAAATGAAATAAAATATTTTGTAGAGTTTTGCTTATGTGGATCATCAAGGATATTTTTCTAAACTGGAAGTTGGAGTTTCTTAGGGGAAGGAGACACTATTAAATTCAATTATTCAAGGGCATGTATTTGGGAGAGTGTGACTTTTAAGTTCTGGCCATTTGTAGACAGATGTAGAATATGTTCACTCTATGTGTTAATTCGCTGAAAGTGATAAAAATCCCACTGTGTAAAGTAACAAAAATAAGAGGAAAATGTGACAATTTTCCTATACATTCTCATTGCTGGATCAGTGTAAAGAGTGAAATATACTCAGCAGCCTGTCATTCAATCTACAGGTTCTGCAGCTGTTGCCTGATACATACCAACTGATTACCCTGACTGGACCAATTCATTGATTAATTGCTTAATCAATACAATAATCATTAAAAAGAAAATTGTGGTTATTGTCATGGAGACTATGGACATTTCAAAATAAATTCCAGATGCTTTCTCCTCTCCAGGAATATAACTGAAGCGATATATACAGTTAAACTAGATAAAAGGTAAAATATGGTATTTGCCATAAGGAGGTATAAACAAAATTTGATTGAAGGATTTTAAACTTTTTATTATCTTTAGAAGGAAGTGGATGCCACTGAAAATATAAAGGCTCTTTTTAATCAAATCAAAACAAAATATGATTTTTCTCTTTCTCTCCTTCCTCCTTCCCTCTCCTCCTTTCTTTCCCCTTCTCCTCCTCCTAGTGCCCCCATCATTGCTTTGGGACCTAAGGCATATGACATTTTCAAAATGCCTTCCTTGGAGTGATGGCAGTGGTGTTGTGAGTTTGCCGCCTGAATCCTCACCAGGCTTTTGTCTTTTTGGGCAGTTCTGTCTAAGGGCCCATCTGCAGTCAGCTAGCCTGGGCTCCCATAGATGGATTTAGGCTCTGAGCACTGGGTCCTGGTGCTGGGCAGAGCTTCAGCTCCCAGAGTATCTATTTTTCTAATTCATAAGGCTCAGACCAAGCAGAGACCACGTTCTGGAAACTCCAGGCTAATATTTAAAATGAGGATAGAGATCGGTCACCAGGACATTTATACTTTACATAATTTTGCAGAATTTCTCTCTCTCTTCTACTACTTGTTTGATCTAAATACAGATTCTCTTATTACTAACAAATAAAGCCTGTTCTTGTTTTTATTTTTATTTTTTGTTTGATTCCATTTTTATATTTAATATAAAAACAACAGCTTACTTACTATTTTTTCATGAATTTTTGATATGTTCTGAAATATTAAGCTGTGTTTTTCCTTTCCCTGAGGTTGACTTGATGCCCTGACAATATTTTCCAAGGAAATTTTATGTCCTCCTTATAACATCTGATAGTCACCACATGAAATCAAGGAATAATTCATGTTCTCTGAAACTGGTTGCATTCAAGGTTTTTAGAAAGTTCTGAGTAGAACTAACCTATAACTAATCAAAGAATTAGAAATAACCAGTTTGTTTATATATTATTCAGGTTTCTGTTTTTTTTTCTCCTTTGTTGCTTTTCTTTGGATCAACTGGAGGGTGGTGGGAATTCAGATCAATCTGATTGGCACTTGTTAGCTGTTAAGGTAAAGAGAATTGGGCAGGAGGGATTGCAAAGTATGTCTGAGGATTTTTTTTGAGTATGTGTGTTTAGCCATATTCATGAAGCTCCTATCCTCTTTATAGGAAGTTTTTATTCTGAACAATTCCAAAGTACGAGTAGAGAGAGTAGTATAATAATCCTCCATCACCCAATTTCAACATTTATCACCTTATGACCAATTTAGTTTTGTTTATACTTCTACCTACTACTCTTATCCAGGATTGCTTTGAAGCATATCTGAGATATCATGCTCTTTAATATGTAATTTTTTACTGTTAAACTGATATATAGGCAATATCTGCTACAAAGCAGAATGGCTTTTGGAAGGTAAAAGTTGATTTTTTTTTTCTGAGACACTGCTTAGTTTTAGCATTTGCATCATTATTCTCACTCCTTTCAACAGAGCTCTGCTTCCAACACCAGAGCCTTTATTAGCCTCTGGAATCAAGGAGCTCTGTAGTTCTCAAGAGAAATGAAATAATTTAGTTGATTATCATCATAATCAATGAAGATGGAAGCTTCAAGTGGGGAATCTAACAATTCTTAGAATCCAGTAGTCATAATGGAATCAGAATAATTCACTCAAAAGTTTCTGAGTTTGAGAAGATGTGATAACTAGGAATATTTTTTATGAAAAAAAATCACATGAACTTGAATGGCTATGGGCAGGTTTTATTTGAAAACCTGTCACTGAAAACCCTTGGTTCTCAGTTTAAGATCACCCAAGGCAACCCCTTAAGTATCAATAAAATAATAAATATGAATTCATGCATTGCAGTTTAAATATGGTATTTTCTTATTAAAATTTTCTTTGGGCCATTTGCTGTGGTTCTCTTTTAAAAGGAAAATACTGAACTTTTAGAGACCTATGCCAAACTATTTATGGGTGAAATGATATGATGTTTGGAATTTGCTTCAAAATCATCTTGGGCACAAAAGGGAATGAGTGTAAGGTGAATCAAGATTTTCACTGCTGAGTGATGGGTCCTTGGGGCTCGTGATCATATTCTCTCTGCTTCTTATATGTTTGAACTTTTCTTAATAAGAAGGTAAAAAATGAGATTAAAAAACAGAACCATTTCACCAGCGTCTATGTATGTATCTCTCAATCTATCTACTACTTAGAGGAGTCCTAAAGGTAACATGAAACTATTTGGGCTTTAAATTTTAAACTAGAAAGGTGAAAGTTCTTCTCTTTTACCCTTAATGTATGTGTGTAATTGTACTATCTAATGAACTTCTCTCAACCTTGATTTTCACGTGTATAAAAATACTCATCTGGGTTAAGTTAAGGCTAATATTTTTCTCGGCACTCCTATACATTTTATATCAATATCTAACACCGTGCAAGCAAAAATATTGCTTAATAATTTAAACTTGCCATCTAATTTTTCTGACATCTATGGAAAAACAGAGTGATTACGTTTCACTTGTGTTGTTTTGCCCATTGATTATAGTAGAACCTCCCTCAATATGCTGGGAAAATAATGATAGTTAAATTTAAAAATGAGATCATTATTATGGCATATTGCTAGGCTGTCCACTTTCCTGGTGGAGGCCTTGGACTATTGAGGTTTTGGGTTAATTCCTGCCTCACTGTTCCTTCTTCAAAAACATATCTGCCATTCAGACTCCATTTCTGGGCCTTTCCCTTTAGAATTAGAAAATAAATCAGCATCCTCAGATGCAGTCCCTCATAGACACTGGGGTTAAAGCATGGTTTTCAGAGCAGGATTTTTATGGTAAGCCTTTATTTTTAGCTTAAGATGCACTTCTCTGGCTTCTAACCCAGTCTGAAATGTTAAGGATGGGAACAAGTGCACCCTTAAAAGTGGCAATATTCCTTACTGCCTCTCAATGTGGTCCTGCTCACAGATTGAAATTCTTAGTTTTCTTGCATGTGTTGTGCCAGGTTTTCCTGCCTGGGACCCACATATCCTGTAAGGTATAAACCAGTTGAAACCCTAGCATGATGCTAGGACATTAGATGTATCCTGGTTCTTTCCTCCCTGGGCCCAGATCCTGGTCCACACATCTCAGCAGCGGTGGTTTTTCTGATAGCACTTGGAAGTGATGGCTTTCCTTATCACTGGAGTATGCCTGCTGCAACAGATCCCCAGTATCAAATTGCTATTTGAACATGCCAAAACTTTGCCTTGAAGTCTTGCATAGAATGGACTGACCTTCTATAGTCCAACATTTGCTTTTGGGTAAATTCTCTTTGGACTAGTGCTTCTCAGAGTATTTGCATCAGAATCATCTGAGGGTGTTTCTTAAAAATTCAGATTGCTGGGCTTCACAAAACGTCTAATGAATCAAATGTCCTGGGTAGAAGTGTCACTCAGAAATATGCATTTTTAAAAACAAAATGTAGTTTGAAAATAATTAACTAAAGCCCTGGTCTACTCCCAGAGTGTGCCCTTGGGTTTGGGCTTTTCTTTGGGCACAAGTTTTCTTTCCTTTCCCCTGCTTCTATTGTTGTCATTGAAAACTCTTCTTGTCTGAGCTTACTAAAGTGTGGACCTTGTTAGTGATTAAAAAAAAAATACAGTGGATTGGTTCTTTTTTTTTTTTTAACCTTTGTTCCCCCATTATTTGTTTATTTCTTATCCATATTTTTTACTCATCTGTCTATACCATAGATAAAAGGAGGATCAGACACAAGGTTTTCACAATCATACAGTTGCACTGCAAAAACTATATCATTATACAATCATCTTCAAGAAACATGGCTACTGGAGCACAGCTCTATAGTTTCTCTAAAATATGAATGACTGTCTATTTTCACCACCCTGCAATATTGACATTCCTTTGTTCTTCCTCATGCAAAAATATTTTTAAATTGGTACATTTAGTCACTATCATTGTGTACTCTAGGTATTCCTAGATTATTACCATCTCAATCTTTATGGTCTATCTTTCCTTTTGGTTTCTTATGTGCCCCCAGCCCTCCTCTCTCTATCATTCTCACATTCAGCTTATCCAATATACTTACACTATTGTGCTACAATCAGGTAGTATTGTGCTATCCTTTTCTGAATGTTTACAATCTGTCCTGTTGCACAATCTGTATCCCTTCAGCTCCAATTACCCATTCTCTACCCTATTTCTACCTCCTGATAACCTCTGTTCTTAACTGAAATTCTCCAAGTTCATTCATTAATGTTGGTTCATATCAGTGAGAGTGGACTGGTTCTTAACAAATTAGGCTGGTTGTCCCAAACATACTACTTACCTGTATTGCTGTCATTCCCTTTATGACAATCTACCATCTTCTTGATCTAACATTACAGTAAAAGTGAAATAATATGCATTAAAAATGCCCTTTAAAAAGTTTAAAAGCCCCTTATAAGTGTAATGAATTATTTAGCAATCAGTTAATGAACTCATAGTCTATTTGTGGGCACTGTACAACTTGCCCCCTGAACAGAGCACAAAGAAAATGAAGAACATATTTTCTGGCCAAGAGAAGCCCATAATGGGCAGAACATGCATGCATGATATTATAGGAAACAATTTGAAAGCAACATACCTGATTTATGTCCACGAAATAGACTATTTGATAATATAATTCTGAGTGTCCTGGGAGATAAAGAGCAACTATGTGCTAATGTACCAACCATTGTATCTATTGATGTATTTATGGCCCTAGGCATTCACGTCTATCAAACAGGTGCTATCATCATCTCTGTATTTTATCTGCCTTTAAAGTGTGTATGGTGCAATGAGAATGTAAGCTCCATGAGAGTGAGGGTTTTTGTCTGTTTTGTTCAATGATATGTTTCCAGTGTCCAAACAGTGTCTGCTACATACATCGTAGGTACGTAATAAATATTTGTGGACTGACTGAATGAAGGTAATCAGAAAAGATTTTCAAATATTGAGGAAGGTAAGGAAGATCTTACAGGTGCCTATAGGTTGGTTGGGGGAAGGTGAGTGAGGGGAGGACTGCAGTAATACAAGACAGAACTGGTTTCAATGATTAGTGTCTCCGCATTTGGCAGTCCCAGGCTGCCTGCTATGGGCCAGCTTTGTAACCAATCACTTGGGTTGATTGTCACTGGGATTTTCTGGTTTAGAGGCAGAATCCCTGGTCCCCTTCGGATCTGAAACTTTTATAAATTGTGACATTAATTCTGTTTGAGGAAGTAAGCATGTGAGACTTTTAGGGATTGGAAAATTTCTTTTAGGGATTGTGTGTGTGTGATACACAAATACATCTGATAGTGGCACACATTTGTCAAGGCTGAGTAGTTGTGGTTTAATTATAGCAAAGTTTCCTCTGTAATTTGATTTTCCAATCTATATAAGAAAAGATAGAAAAATGTTCTCATAGGCAAGAATAGTCAAAGTTGAACCAGCTAATTGGCCATAAGTCACTTGCATACAGCAGGATTTTAAATGCATTTGGAATTATAATTTGGCAGTCATTAGACCTATATCCTGTGTCAACTTTTAATTGTTAAGAAACTACTTGCACATTGTAATAATAGAGTTTGCCATTTGTATCCCAATACTGAAGAATAGTGAAAACACATGTAGGCATATATTTTTATTTTTTATTTATTTATTTTTGTGCATGGGCAGGACTGGGAATTAAACCCAGGTCTCCAGCATGGCTGGTGAGAATTCTGCCACTGAGCCACCATTGCACCACCCTGGGAATGTATTTTAAAACAGCAACCTTTATTCTTTCATTTACTCATTTATCAAACAAAGTTATTGAATGCTTTCTATGTCCCAGGCCCTCTTTTAGGTTCTGGAGACACAGCAATGAACAGGTCAGCATTCCATAGGGAGTCTACATTCAATTGAGGGGAGGTTGACAACAATAAACATGGAAAGTATACATATAAATAAAAGGTAATTTCAGATCGTTATAATTGCTGGCACAAAACTAAAATAGGGCAATGAGATGGTAAGAGCTAGGGTTTGCAAGGGCTTAATGTGATCAATGGCAGCCTTTCCGAGGAGTCAACATTTGACTTGAGAAGTAAATGATGTGAAGGAGCCAGCCACAAAGAGAATAATGTGTAGAAGATTCTAACCTAGGAAAGAGAAAATTTGAAGGCCCTGGAGGGGAAACAATATGGATTTGAACAATCCTACAAAGTCAGTACTCCGACTTGCTGTTATAATTGTGCTATTAACGATGATCTATTACTTAAATAGGGTTTCTGGTGTTGTACAGTTCTATATGTTTTATCTTTTAATTCTTATTCTAGTGGCATATATTTGACCTAAAAGTTCCCCTTTCAACCACATTCACATATATAATTCAGTGCTGTTAAGTACACGTGCAATGATATGCCACCATCACCATCCATTTCCAAACTTTGCAACCAGCCCAAACAAATTAAAGCATCGACTTCCCATCCCCTACCCCCAGCCCAGTCCCCTGGCTGCCTATATTCCAGATTCTAACTCTTTGCATTATTTATTTCATATTCTAATAATTTCTAATTATTTCATAATAAGTGAGCTCATACACTATTTGTCCTTTTGTGTCCAGCTTATTTTATTTAATAATATCTTCAAGGTTCATCCATGTTTTCGCATGAACCAGAACTTCATTCCTTTTTAATGCTGACTAGTATTTCATTGTCTGTATAAATGACAAATGTTTTCTCCAATTGAGTATGTTTCTTTTCACTTTTATGACAAAGTGTTTTCATGTACAGCATTAAAAAAAATTTTGTGGATGTCCTTTTTATCTTTTTTTCATTTGGGGCTTGTGTTTTGGGTGCAAAGTCTAAGAAACCATGGCCTAGCACAAGATCCTGAAGATGAGTGTCTTCATTTTCTCCTAAGAGTTTTATAGTCCTAATTCTTGTACTTAGGTCTTTGATCCATTTTGAGTACATTTTTGTTTATGGGTCAGGTAGTAGTTCTCCTTCATTCTTTTGCACATGTATGACCAGTTCTCTCAGTATCATTTGTTGAAGAGCCTATTCTTCCCAAATTGACTGGACATGGAAGCCTTGTTGAAAAACAATTGGCCAGAGACATGAGGGTCTGTTTCTGAACTCTCAGTTCAATTCCTTTGGTCTGGATATCTATCCTTGAGCCAGCATCATGTTGTTTTGACCACTGTAGCTTTGTAATATGGTTTGAAGTCCAGAAGTGTGAGTCCTCAACTTTGTTTTTTCTCCAAGATGTTTTTGGTTATTTGGGGCTCTTTACCCTTCTAAAGAAATTGGGTAATTGATTTTCCATTTCTCCAAAATAGGCTGTTAGAATTTTGATTGGGGCTGCATTGAGTAAATCATTTTTGGTAGAACTGACATGTTACCACAGAGTCTTCCAATACTTGAACAAGAACTTTTCCTCCACTTATTTAGGTATTCTTTGATTTCTTTTATTAATGTTTTCTGCATACAAGTCCTTTACATCCTTGGTTAAGTTTACTCCTAGATATTTGATTTTTTAGTTGCTATTTTAAATGGAATTTTTTTCTGAAGTTCCTCCTCAGATTGCTCATTACTACTGTGTGAAACACTACTTATTTTTGCATGTTGATCTTGTACCTTACAACTTTGATGAATTTGTTTATTACCTCTGATAGCTTTTTGTAGATCTTTTGGGACTTCCTCTACAAAGGATCACATCACCTGCAAATAGTGGAAGTTTTATTTCTTCCTTTCCAATTTGGATGCCTTTTATTTCTTTTTTTTTGCCAAGCTACTCTGGATTGAACTTCCAGTGCAATGTTGAATAGCAGTGGTGACAGTAGACATCCATGTCTTGCTTCAGATCGTAGAGGAAAAGCTTTCAGTTTTTCATCAGAGCATGAGGCTAGCTATGGGCTTTTCATATACGTCCTTTATCATATTAAGGAAATTCCCTTCTATTTCTATTTTGCTAAGGTTTTATCAAGGAATATGTTGAATTTTGTTGATTGCATTTTCTGTGGCAATTGAGATTATCATGTGTTTTTCCCTTTCACTTTGTAGATGTATCACACTAATTGATTTTTTTGTTGTTGTTGAACCACCTTTGCATACCTAGGATAAAATCCACTTGATCATGGTGTATAATTCTTTTGATGTGTTCTTGGATTTGATTTGCAAGTATTTTATTGAAGATTTTTGCATCCAAATTCATTAGGGAAATTAAAAATTAGTGTAATTTTCTTTTCTTGTAGTGCATTTACCTGGCTTTGATATTAGGGTGATGTTGGCCTCATAGAATGAGTAGGTAGTATTCCCTCCTGTTCAGTTGTTTTGGAAGAGTTTGAGCAGGATTGGTATTGACTCTTCTTCAAGTGATTGGCAGCATTTACTTGTGAAGCCATCTGGTCCTTGGCTTTACATTCTTGGGAGGCTTTTGATGACTGATTCAGTCTCTTTACTTGTGATTGGTCTTCTATTTCTTATAGATTCAGTGCTGGTTGTGTGCTTTTAGGAATTTTTCCATTTCATCTAGTTTATCTAATTTGTTGGAATACAATTGTTCATAGTATCCTGTTATGATCTTTTTTATTTGTGGGGTCAGTAGTAATGTCCACCCTCTCATTTCTTATTTTATTTATTTTATCTCTCTTTTTTTGCTTTGTCAGTCTGCTAAAGGTATGTCAATTTTATCAATTTTCTCAAAGGACCAATTTTGATTTTGTTTATTTTTTCTATTGTTTTATTCTGAATTTCCATTTTTCTGTTCTTATCTGTGTTGTTTTTTTCCTTCTGTTTGCTTTATGGTTAGTTTGTTGCTCTTTTTCTAATTTTTCCAGGTATACAATTAAGTCTTCTATTTCAGCTCCTTCTTGTATTTATTGTAAGCATTTAGGGCTATGAATTTCTGTCTTAGCACTGCCTTTGTTGCATTCCATAAGTTTTGATATGTTGTGTTCTCCTTTTCGTTCGTCTCCAGATATTTACTGATTTCCCTTGAAATTTCTTCTTTGACGCACGGGTTGTTTAAGAGTGTTATTTAACTTATACATTTGTGATTATTTGTGATTATTCCAGTTCTCTGCTGGTTATTGATTTCTAGTTGCATTCTGTTATGGCAAAGGGTATGCTTTGCATGACTTCAATCTTTCTAAATGTATTGAGACTTGGTTTGTGACCTAATATGTGGTCTACCTTGGAGAATAATACATATGTACTTGAAAAGAATGTATATTCTGCTGTTTTTGGGTGCACTGTTTTATATATGTCTAGCTCATTTATAATATTATTCAGGTTCTCTGTTTCCTTACTGATCTTCTATCTAGACATTCTGACTGTTGATGAGAGTGGTATATTGAAATGTCTGACTATGTCTGAGGAGTGTCTATTTCTCCTTTATTTTAAAGTCTTCCTCAGTTTTAAAGGACAGTTTTGCTGAATAAAGTATATTTGACTGCCACTTTTTCCTCTTTCTGTACCTTAAATATATCATACCACTGCCTTCTTACCTCCATGGTTTCTGATGAGAAATCTGCAATTAGTCTTGTTGAGAATCCTTTGTTTGTGACGAATCACTTTTCTCTCGCTGCTTTCAGAATTCTCTCTTTATCATTGATATCTGACATTCTGATTAGTCTGTGTCTCAGTGAAGGTCTATTAGTATTTATTCTGTTTGGAGTACTTTGAGCTTCTTGGATATGTACATTTGTGTCTTTAATAATGGTGGGGATATTTTTGGCCATTATTTCCTCAAATATTCATTCTGACCCTTTTCCTTTTTCTTCTCCTTCTGGGACACCCATGACATATATGTTTGTGCGCTTTATGTTGTCACTTAAAACCTTGAGACACAGCTCAATATTTTCTATTCTTTTCTCTATCTGTTCTTCTGAATATAAAGTTTTGATTGTCATGCTTTCTAGTTAGCTGATTCTTGCTTCTGCCTGTTCAAATATGCTGCTGTTTGCCTCTAGTGTTTTTTTTTTTTGCATGGGCAGGCACTCTAGTGTATTTTAATCTCTACTATTATACCTTTCACCCCCATAAATTCTGTTATGTTTCTTTTTATTTCAAATTCTTCTTCATTCTCACATTGTCTGCTTAATATACTTTCTCTTTTTAGGCATATTTTCCTTCATGTTCTTGAATCGAGTAGGAGATTGGTTGCACATTTTTGTGTAGTTGTTCCAATTTGTGAATCTCTTCTGAAGTTTTAATTTTTTCCCTTGTCTGAGCCCTATCTTCCTATTTCTTAGTGTGGTTTGTAATGTTTTGCTGATGTCTTTCATTTGATTATTTTGGTTAATTAACTCTGAATGTCCATTTCTCTCTCTTGTCTAGGGATTTATTGTTAATTGACTTTGCATTAAAGCTCTTCTTTGACACTTAGTCCACCATAATCTAGACATTTAGAATAGCTCTACCTGTTCAGCTTTCCTCAGCTTTTCTTATCTGATTCTTGTCCTACATATGTGGTGCATTTTTCAAAAATGCAATGTTATTGAGATATGTTATATGTTTACATGCCATATAATCATCCCAATTGTACAATGTGGTTCACCGGATAGCTGTGCATTTATCATCACCATAGATGTTTGAACATTTTCTTCACGCCAGAAAAATAAAAATAAGAATAAAGTAAAAATAAAAGTGAAAAAGAACACCAAAAATACCTCATACCCCATCTCCTTATTATTAATTTATTTTTTGTCTTTTTTTTCTTATTCATCTTTCCATATATTGGATAAAAGGGAGTGTCAGTTACAAGGTTTTCACAATCTATGGTCACACTTTAAAAGCTCTATAGTTATTTTGTTATCTTCAAGAATCAAGACTATTGGATTATGGTTCAACAGTTTCAGGCATTTCCCTCTAGCTACTGCATTACAGCAAAAATTGAAAGAGGATATCTAAATACTGCATAAGAATAACCTCCAGGGTGACCTCTTCGCTCTATTTGAAATCTCTCAACCACTGAAGCTATTTTGTTTCAATTTTCTTCCCCCTTTTGGTCTAGAAGGTTTTTTTACTCCTCTGATGCCAGGGCCAGGCTTGTCCCCTGGAGTCATGTCCCATGTAGGGGCTTACCTGTGGAGTTGGCTTGGAGAGAGAGGCCACATCTGAGAAACAAATGAGGTTCTCTGGGGGTGATTGAAGCATAATCATCAGTAGACTGAGCTTCTCCTTTGCAGGCATAAGTTTCATAAGGGCAAGGCCCAAGATCAAGAGCCTATCTTAGCCATTTGGCAGTCCCCAAGGATTGCAAAAATATCAGATCTTCCCCAGGTGGAAATGTTTAATATTTCCATGTTTTCCACAAGTCCCTCAAGGGGACTTTGTAAATACTTTTTAATCTTCTGCCTGGATTACTCTGGGATGTACTGGGGGCATCCCACCAGCCTGTACAAACTAGCAAGATCTCACTCCCTATTCAGGTTTCCATGTAATTCTGGTGTTCAAATAAGCTGACCATACAAATTAAACTAGATTTTGTGCTACTGAAAATATAAATTTTGCACCAACTAAATATCTCTTCCTTTGGTCTCACACAGAATTTGAAGTTTTAAAATACAATCAATATCATCCTTTACCCTTTAGTCTGTTTTACCTTAGTCCTGTCCTTCATACTCTAATTGAAGTCTGATCAATTTTTCAGTGCTTTTAAAAGTTTTTGTATGGGGTAATATTGACTTTCATAGCTGCAGAACTTTAGCTCTGAGTCTCAGGTGTCACACAAATACTCAATGTTCCAGGGAATGACCAAATTATATACAAAGAGCTCAACATCTCAGAATTCAGAAATAACAGTTACAATTTCAGAGTAGATGTAAACTGCTATGAAAGCTTACAATCTAGGAACCTTTACAATAGACCTTTGGCTGATAACCTATACTCTTCGATTCAATTCTCCAAGTTTGCACATTATGGTTGGTTCATATTAGTGAGGCATAATAATGTTTGTCTTTTTATTTCTGGCTTATTTCATTTGACATAGTGTCCTCAAGGTTCATTTACCTAGCTGTATGCCTTATGACTTCATTCCTTCTTGCAGCTGCTCAATAGTCCTCTGTATATATACACCACAGTTCCCTCTTCCATTCTTCGGTCAATGTACCCTTAAGTCACCTCCATTCATTACAAATCATGAACCCTGCCACTATGAACACCTGTGTGTAAATATCCATTTTTGTTCCCATCTCAGTTCCTCCAAGTATAAACCTAGCTATGGGGTTGCAGGGTCATATGTTTACTGCACACGTAGCCTCCTGTGGAGCTATGTTGTGCAATTTTTAAGATTCCACTTTTTGTGCAATTGTTTTACCTCTAGGACAGTATCCTTTTCTCTGTTCCTTCTCTGGGAATCTTTATCTGTTCTGTTGGTTTTGTGCAGAGTTTTCTCCCCAGTTCCTATGATTTGTTTAAATCCTCTCCCTCACTTGGTACTCCCCCTCCCTTTTTTTTTAAAACACAGTTCTGGGACCCATATTATCTTGCAGCAGTTTTTGTAATTACTTTTTTTTTTCTGTGAGACTTTTCTGCCTCCTGTTTGTTCCCCATTAGGGTATCCCACCCCAGGGGAGCCAAATGTGGTCAATTGTGAAAGGTGGGTAACTTCAGAAAAGTTTGTTTTGACTTTAGGTGTCCAGCTGACTTTAACTAGCACAACAGTTCTTGTCAGCCTTTCTAATCATGGTCTTCACACCCCCCCCGCCCCCCTGTCCCCAGGCTCTTTTGTATGCAACCCTCTGTAGAGTCTTGTGTTTTACCCTGGGTCTCTGCAAATTCAGATCCCTGTGCCTGGACATGCATGGAGTTCTAACTCACTGAGTCTTATCATCTCAGTCTGTGATGGAAGGTGAGCTGGGCTGTGCTTTCTGTGTAACTCCCAAGCTGGTGGGACTGAACCAAGGGGAGGGGAATGCGAAACGACTCGCATTTGGGATGGAATTCTACCTGATTTTTTTTTCTTTGATTCAGCATTTGTGGAGTCCTTTTCCAGTCTTTACCAGCCTCCTGAGTTCTAAGCAAATGGACTTTGTCCTTTTATTCACTAAATCTCTGTGGCAGGTTTATCAGTGGATATATTATCTCACCATTTTGATGAGGTCATAAATGTTGGCATAAATGTCCTACCATTTTCCCTTCTCATACCTTTTTAATAAAAGCAGTTGATTCAGCCACTAAGCACATTTTTGGTCGTTGATTATGATGTTTGGTAATTTTTTCAAATGTTGGGATATTATCTTGGTTTATACTATAGGAAAGATGTTGGATATTTAAATCAAGGTTATAGCATTTCAGGAAATAGATTTCCATTTGGAGCAGTTCAAGTTAGTGGGTGTTTATTGAAAAGAAAGAGCATGGTCAGAAAAAAGAACATGGTCTCTATATGCGATGGCATTGAAAAGTGGGGACAGCATACTTCTCTTTCCCTACAACACATTTGCTGCATATGGTTGTCTGTTCTTTCACATAAGCTTCCTTTCCCCACTTATGGTCCCTGTGTCTCACCATGAACCCTTTCTACATGTGGCATTGGTTGATATGACACGGATTTGGTCTCAAAGACCACGTGGCCTATAGTTGTAGTTCTCACAATTCTCAGACTTAGTATCTCATAACCCATTTGCAAATTCCTTAGAGAGTAAATCTGATTTTCTCAGATCAAATTATATGTACACTAGTACAATCAGCAATAGCTGGAGGAGGGGAGCAGGAGCTAAGGGATGTATCATATGTACTTATGGTACATTATTAGCATTATACATTATATAAAAAATAATTACTGAATATTACATTTTGAAAAATTAAAAAAATATCTATAAGGATAACATACCATTTTGATTGTCTCCTCCACCCACTCCAATCATGACACCCTCACCCTCTTCCTACTTACCCTTAGAGTTGAACTTCGTCTAGAGATAAACACACAAACACACTCCATAAAAAATAAGTACTGTCATACACATTCATTTATCCATATAACAGATGTTAATTGAATGTCTTGGGCATTCAGGATGGAATGAAATGGGCAAAAATCTTTTCTGTTATGGAACTTGCATTCTAGATAATATAGACAGACAAAAAGCTAACTAAGCAAGGCATTATAGAGCATTTGGAAGACCATAAGTGGTGTAAAGAAGAATAAATCATAAAAGACAAATAGGGAGAAAGTGGCCAGAGAGCAGCTCAATGTGTGGGTGACAATTGGGCCAAGGTGTGTAAGAGGTGACCCAGAGAAAGAGGATTATAAGCAGAAGAAATAGCAAATGACCTGCATGTTCAAGGAATGTTGAGTCCTGTGAGTCTGAAGAAGAATAAACAAGGGGGAGAAGTATAGGATACATCAGCATAATTAAGGGATGGGAGGAGTGTGGGGGAGAGAAGGTAGCTATCTGAACATTTAAGTTCTTGCTAATAATATAAGGCCTTTGAGTTTTATTCTAAGTGAAGTAGAAGGATTTGAGCAAAGTAATTTGATCTGACTTGAATTATAATGTGTCACTTTGGCAGCTGTGTCGAGACTGTATTGAAAGGCATTGGCAGACGTTTAGGGGGCTAAGAAAATGTGGCGAAAGGGACTTGTACAAAGAAATAGCAGAAAAGTTGGTGAGTAGTCAAGATTATGGATTGATTCTGGAGGTAGGGCCAACAGAAGTTTCTTATAGATTAAAGGAGTGTTGTAAGAGAGAGAGAAGTCGAAGTTAACTTTTTGACCTTGAACACCTGGATAAATGGAGTTTTAATGGACTGAGTTAAGGAAGATTTGTAGAAAGGGAGTTTTTTCAGGAAATGTGTGTGAAAATCAGGAACTCAGTTTGAGACTGTTAAGGTAGAGGTGCCTTAGGATATTTGTGCAGAGTGGTTGATCAGGCAGTTAATTTATTAACTGGTAGTATTTAAAACTCTGAAGCTGAATGAGGATGCCAAGAAATGATGGTGGAGTAGAAGAGATATACCAACTGAATCTTGGGGCATACCAACATTTAGAGGTCCATGGAGGTATGGAAGAACCACAAAGGTAATCGAGAAGCAGTGAGTCAGGAAGGAGGAAATCCAGGAGAGGATAGTAGTGTCCAGGAAGTGAAGAGAAGAAAATGTTTCAAGAAGGACAGAATGATCAGCTATGTCAAATTTGATAATAGGCCAAGTCATATGAGCACAGAGAACTGTTCACTTGGAGGTTTACCCTTATATAGACAGTTCCTTGTGATGATGGGGATAAAGTTCTTTCTGGAGTGGGTTTGCAGGAAATAGGAGGAGAGGAATTGGAGTTAGTGAGAGTAAAGTTTGAAAAAAATGTTGTTATGTATTCTGCAACTTTTTTCACCAAACAACGTGTGCTAGTAGATTCATATTCTGTATAGCTCTAGTTCATTTCTCTTAATCACTGTATAATTTTTCATTATATGACTGACCACAAAAGATTTAGGATGATTCTCTGAATAAGTCTTACTTGCTCTGTTTTAGTACTAAGAATTTCAAATCTATACTAAAATAACAACATAGGTAAAATGATCAGTGGAAATCCAGAGATAAGAGAGAAACAAGCATTTTGAATAGTGTTATATGGGGATAAGTGTAGACATCAGCTTAGCTGCAGTGGGAATTTCATGATTGTTATCATTAAGAATTAAAGTGTTCCAAAATGGTTTTCTTTGATTCCTCTTTTCCCTGGATTATGACCAACATTATGACTAAGTTCTCTGCCTCACAAGAGGTAACACTGGTTCAGGACACAGATATCTTTACCAGGAATTTTTTTTTCAGAATATATAGTCACTAGTATGAAATCACCTATAATTCTTAATTTCCTGTGTGCTAAATTGTGAAGGTCTTTTTTAAAAGTTATTTGAGTACCAATGTCCAGGGTGAGCATCCCTGTTTCCAAGTGCTATTCTCTCTAGTCTCAAAGAGACTTGTTTTGTTCCTCAAAACAACTCATCCTATTTTGGAATGCTTTGTAGCTGGAAACTCCTTTTAGTTCCAATCTCTCTCTTATAAAGACAGGAGCTGCCTCTTCCCACCCTCCCACATGGCACAGCTGCTTATGAGGCTTGTAATTAATGAAGACTTGCTAACAATTGCACACTCAGTGACGTTGTGGGTTTGTTGAAAGAAGCAGGGTGGGCTGCAGTCATTGGGCTGGAGCTCCTAGCTGTGCATTTTGCTACTGTGCTGAAGATTGGCTATTGTCCTTTCAGTAAGAGAATTTCTGAGACCCCTCCATATATATATTCAAGCTATATTACCATGGGAATTATTTAATGATCTGAAAAGTAGAGAAATTAATTTTGAGAGGAATCTTCTGCTTAGAAGCAGTTTCTGTTAGGTTGAGTAATAGAACTATATTACCTACAAAGCTTCAGATATTTCTAGATCAATTTTCTGGGCTTGTTGATTTTCATTTTCAGTCACTTATAAATACCAGCTTCTGTGGTCAACCTCATTTTCATTGTTTCAATGCTGAGAGTTTGAACTACAACTATGATTGGAAACTCAGAAGACTGTAGAAGTCCTGGAAGGAACATAAGCGAAGTAGCCCAGCGTTAGGCATCCTTGGAGAGAGGTGAGGATTGGGGTGGACTGGAAAGACATATTGTTGTTGAGAATACCCACCTAGCTTTAACACTCCTGCAGTTTCCCAAATCCACCCTTAAAATCTAGATTTTAAGGTGATATCTTCCAGCTTGTAAATGCTGGCAACTCTTTTAGTTTCCTAGGATGCTCAAGCAAATACCATGAAATAGGTCAGGGTAAACAATGGGATTTATTTGCTCATGGTTTGACGCTGGAAAAAAGTCCAAATCAAAGCACCACCAAGGTGATGCTTTCTTCCCAAAGACTGTGGCATTCCAGAGCTGGCTGCTGGTAATCTTTGTTCCTTAGCTTGTCACATGGCAAGGCGCATCATGGCCTTTCCATTCTCTTTCAGGTTCTGTTGAATTTTAGCTTCTTGCTTCCATGGCTTTCTCTCTCTCTGTCTGAATTACACTAAGTTTATAAAGGACTCCAGTAAGAGGATTTAGACCCATTCTGATTGAGAGGAGCCACACCTTAACTGAAGTAACCTCATCATCACCATGGGTTCTCACAGGAACGGGTTAAATTTAAGAACACATTTTTTTTCTGGGGTATGTACAGCTTCAAAGCATCATAGCAACTAATTCAAATTTTTACAAAAGCATGCTGTAACCCAATACATTTCAGGCCGAAGCAAATATATCTACAGGCCCTATCCAGCCCCAGGCCACCAGTTTGCATCTTGTGGTCCAGAAGGACCAGTGGCTATAGCAATGGTTTGGGACTGGTTCCTCAGAGAGACTTAAAAACAACTGGTTGCTAATGATCTAAATGTCCTCTATTACAACTTGCTCTCCCCATTTTCTGATGTTGTAACAATTATTAAATCACATTTGCCTAATGCTTGAAACCTGATGGCCAAAAATAGAGAGTAAGTATACATCCTGAACTGCCTAGAACAGTCCTAGTGTAGGCCAGTAGTGGTTAGAATTATTCAAAGTACTCCTTTCCACTCCATGTCTAAGTTTGGAGAATGAATTATAAGGATGCCCTGATTAAATGTCTCTTGTTCCACTTATCTTTTTATTGGTTTCTTTTTAAAATAGCTATCATGGAGCATTTTAAACATATAAAAATGTGACAAAATATTATAATAAACCCCTTTGTAGCCATAATTCAGCTTCATCAACTATTAGCAAATGGTCAATTATGCTTCTTCTATACCCTCGCCCATTCCCGACTCCTCTATTATTTTAAGAAAATCCCAGAATCCTTATAATTTATATGCATAACTTCTTATGACATTCAAGTCAACATTATCTAAGTACTAGTCTAATACTAAATCTTTAAATTTTAAACCAATTTGTTTCAAATTGTCCTGACTTTCCCCCAACACCTTGACTTCTTCTTAGCCGCTCTCTTTCCCTCATTGTCTCCCATAGCCTTGTCTTTTCTTACCTGAGCACTATTACCAACACTTTAGAGGACACAGGAGTCAATCAATATTTGCTGCTGTTTAGGGTAATACCAAACATTTGTGTTTAAAAGGTAAAGAGAACTTTATTTTTTCTAGTCCTTCAACTGTATCTATCTTTTCATATGTTGGTTTGCCCTTTATTTGACGCATGTTCACAAACTTTTGGAAAATCCTTCTCAGGTTCCAATTCTTTGAAGGAAGGGCAGATCTCTATTATCTTTTGTGGACTAATTCTGAGGCCCAATTTCTGGTGGAAAATGTGTACTCTGATAATTATGTCCTTAGAAAAACTTCCTGAGTTATGAATGATCATAGAGAGAGCAAGCGTGACTGTTAAACTTTGATAACTTCATTAAGAACTCAAAATACTATTATTATTTTAGGGTTTGCATCATAGTGTAAACTTTTTATATGAGTATCTATGGAACACAGTATATAATACATGTATACATAATTTGATAATATAAATAATTGGTTCCTCAAATGAATTTATTTTGTTACTTTATATTTTACCTTTTGGGAAGCTAGAACAAAATGTCTTACATTTTTTCCTTCTGTTTTGATTTTTCTTTTATGTTTTATTTATATTTTTATTTTCTTTTCATCACTTTATTTAATAACTGATAAGATTTACATTATTCTCTCTTTTCTTTGTATGTTGGTATCTCCACTTGCGGTTTTTCTGCCCTTATTCAGTCTTCACACAAGTCTGACTTCAGCATTTTCTAAACATGTTTAATATGCATAGATTCATAATGAGGACTAGTACCAACTTTTAAAACCAATGAAAGGTTTAGATATATTCTTGATGAACGGATCTCTCACACATTAGGTGGAAAGCTACTGGAGATCAGGATCTCAACCTTTTCTCTCTCTTGTCAATGCATCAACATGGAGTTTGAATACTGTAGATGCTTTTAATATTTGTTGAGTTAAAATCTGTCTGGGAAGTCTAGATAAGGATTAATATAGATTTGATAAGCATTAATATAAATTAATATACATATACTTGCTGGGTTTTAGGTATAAGGATTTAAAATATCAGCAACACTAATGGAGTTCTAAGTAAAGTCTAGGAAAGTTGTAGCCACAATTCCACCACTCAACAAATCAAACTGCTTTCATTAGTCAGTTTTTCCTTCCAAACTTTTATAAGGGCACATAGTTTCTACACTATTATTATACTTATTAGCATAGACACATTTTGTCTGTTTTTGAAATAAATTTTATTGAGGTATAATTTACAAGCAATAAATTCACCTATTTCAAATGTGTATTTTGAAAAGTGTTGACATATTTATATATCTATGTAACTACCTTCAGTAAGGTGCTGTAAAACATTTCATTAATCCATCCCAATTAATTTCCCGCAGCACTGGATTCAAACAAACCCTGATATGCTTTGTGTTACTAAAGATTAGTTTAGCCTTTTCTGGAATTTCCAATGAGAACAAACATATATTATAAACTATTTTGTACTTGGCTTCTTTTGTGTAGCATAATGTTTTGCTTATACCTGTAGTTCATTCCTTTTTATTTGTGCTCCAGCATTTGATATATGAATATACAACACTTTGTTTCTCTGTATACTTGTTGATGAATATTTGGCTTGTTTACAGTTTGGGGTTGTTTGAGTAAATCTGCTTTGAGCATTTGGGTACAAGCATTTTGTTGGATATATGTTTTTGTTTCCTTTGGGTTAATACTGAAAAGTGAAATTGCTGGTTCATATAGTAAGTTTATGTTTACTTTTATAAAAACTACCAAACTGTACTATTTGAATTTCCCATGATTAACATATGTGAGTACCATTTGCTCTACATCCTCATATGGCATGCAATTATTTTAATTTTTTCCTTTAACCTCATTTTATAATGCTTTTTAGTCTTAATAGTTAATCTTTAAATATATTTTGGATGTATGTATACAACTAAATATATCCATATATAATTATTTGCAAAAATGTGTTAGATGTTAGTTATATGTTAGATGCATGAATATGTCAAGTATTTATTCTTTCTCCAGTCATTGACACAAGAGTCTGTAGCCTTAGTGCATTTGCACATTGTTTGGCCAGGACTGTCCTTGGGTAAAATTTAGAGACAGGAAAAGATTTTACTTCCAATCTCCTCTTGACTTGTCATTATAAGTCATACTTTTGCTTCAGTTTTTCACCACTTTGGGAAAAAAGTCATTTATACTTTAGATTCCTGATTGTGTATTTAACATACTAATTCCATCAGTAGTGGAGGTTTAAAAAACTTGTATCTCTATCTCTCTGTATATCTATCTTTCTATCTATCATTTATCAATGCTCCTTAATATGTATTGTTTGAAGACTTGCTCCTTCTATTGGTAAACGTTGCTCAGAGAATGCATTTAGGCCTCTACAGATTTTCCTTGACTTTCACAGGTGTCTAATTCCTATCTCGCAGAAGAGTACATGAGGAGACAGAGTACCCTCTGTGCGTGTGAGCCTGTGCCCATGCACGGCAACATGTGTGCCCTCTGTGCGTGTGAGCCTGTGCCCATGCATAGCAACATGTGTGCCCTCTGTGCATGTGGGCACGGGCCCAGGCACGGCAACATGTGTTCTAATGCCCTTCAGAGAGGGCATGTCTCTTTAATATCTTCACAATGTTCTGGAATAGATGAGTTGCGGAGGAGTTCCCCACTTTTGGGGCCTTAATGAATTCTTTATTTCTTGTATGTCCTCTTCTTTGCCTGACTGGATAGAGTGTAAGCTTCATGTGCTTCGCTGCCAGAGTGACCTTTCATTCTCCCATGTGGCTTGAATGAAATACTGCAGTCCTCAACCACTCAATTACAGGCTAGGTCACAGCCAAGCAGTCAGCCCCAGGTCAAGTTCAAATTCAGATCATTAGCTTTAATCTGTGCCATGTTTTTGTGTTTCTTTTCCCATAGCTATTTTCCAATGACGCAGGATTCAGACTTCTCTAAAAAGTTTAACCCCACCCCCAACCCACTCCCAGTTTTTGACTATGGGACTGCTAGAAAAATGATGGACTGCAAAATCAAAGAGACCTAAAGGTATGTGTATATATATATATATCTTCCCTCCCTCCTTTCTTTCCTTCTTTCCCTCCCGAAAGGGAAATAATTGAGCATTGTAAAATTTCACACAATACATGAAGGTGTACAATGGAATTTTAAACATCCTCTCTACTTCAGACCTCTAGACTCCTTCCCAAAGGCAATCATAGCGAGCATTTTCACATGCTATTTGGTTATTAAAACAAACCTCTATTGAGGAATTTTAGATTATTTTCCCTTAAACATATATATTTTTTGCTATTAAAAATAGTGTGCTATAGTGAACGTTCATATAGGTGCATGAGGATAATTACAGGGACATTCCTAAAATGGATTGCTGTGTCTAAACCACATAGTTATCGTTAAATTTTCCTCCAGTCAAGTTACGCCATCTTACCTTCCCAACAACATTTTAAAGTGCCTAGTTTCAGGCTATAAGCTATCAAACTTTTGGATCTTGCCTCCAAATTTATTTTTCTTCAATGATCAGGAAGCAAATAATCTTCCTTCCTTCCTCTGCCTCTGAGGCCTTTTATTTTCTTGTTTTAGCACCGAATAACCATAAATTCCAAATGTTACTATGTAATCACTCCTTATAAGGGAGGAAGAGGTGTTTCTCTGGGCCTACATTCAATTTCCATGCTTCAATCCCTCTTTGCTTTAACTCTGCCCACATGCTGGTATGTGGCAGTGTTAATTGGGTATTCTGCTTTTTGAATCTCATGCAGAATGTTCGTCCAATTCATTTACTACAAAATTAAAAAAAAATGAAGAGAGGGAACACAGCCATTAGAGTTGTGAATAATTTGAGTTAAATGTAAGTGTAGAAAGAAAATAGGGAAACTACTGTTAAGTACACCTTGCCCTCTGCAATGCAATACAATACAGATTTAGAGTGTTAATTATTTCCACCATCTATCTATTTAAAAGCTGCAAGGTTGAAATATGAATATGTCAGGTATTTAAATACTAACTTACTTAAAAAAATTCTGTACTTTATTAAAATATCATTATGCATATTTTAAAGTTAAAAGTCTGCGCTATGTAGATGTAGAGGTAAAATTCCCATTTATTGTCCACTGAATGTGAGGGAAATTGGATTTGTCAGGAAGCTGATTGATATTTCGAAGTGTTTTGTTTTCAGTGACTGGCACTGCCGAGTTACAACCATCTATCATCTAACAGGTAATTAGTCAGATTTCTCATCATGAGCCTTCAATCCTGCTGTTTTATTATTGAAATACCACAAACCAGTAGGCAATTTGAATGCAGATAAAGTTCCCTGTCATGGTCTTAAGGACAAAGACAACATTTTGCAATTCAGCACTGTGAGTCTGAATAAAAGTCACTGAAATGTAAGTTTGGGTCTTATAAGGAAAGCAATATGAAACATTTAATTTGATATCCAATTTTTCCTCTAGAGTGACTAATGAGAAACTTGTTTACAAAAGCAACCTAATGTTTTAATAAGAACTAGCTTTATTGAACAATTTTACAAGTAGGAAATTAAGTGTTAGAACATAGTTTGTACAAAAAATGGATAAAATAAATAAACTATGTCTTGAATAGCCTTTATCCATTTTCCAAGCTATTTTGAGATGGTGGATGAAAGTAATTTATAATTAACAGTAGCTAATTATATGAGAACTTCACTTCTCTTAGAAGTATTTTTTCATAATGAAGTTTAGAAATTAAAATAATTGGAAACTCTGAAGATGAATTATGTATTCATTCCTACACATGCTTTGTATTAAAAACAAACTTGCTTTAAATTTGATGCCAAGATACTTTTGGGACTTTCTTATATGGTTTATCCATCTAAGGCTATTGATTCATAATATTGGCATCCCAAGAAGGATGATAGCTTCATATCATTGAATATTATCTCTTGACTTAAGAGAAATGGATCTCAAAATACCTCAGATTTCCAAAAAGTCGTAGAACACTGTGGCAATTACCTCTTAATAGGGTGTAACTCTAATGTCTCTTCCTTCAAGCTTTTGTGGTGAGACTGAATAAATTTAAATTCTTTCTCAAATTTAAGTTAAATGATACTTTTCTTTAACCCACAGCATATTGTATGTGTAACACATAAAAAATTATGTCAAAATTAACCAAATCAAGCTATGTTTAAATTGATGTCCATGGCCATTTCTTCTGGTGAATGACAGAATTTACCAGAAAGAAATTTATTACATAGTTGATGTGGCTTTTAAAATATAAACTAACCTTAATTTAACCTGAGGGTTAAATGAATAATTTACAAATGTGGTGCCTAAGGTATGCATCCCACAATTTCTACGCAATTTGTAGAATGTAATATCAAAATTATCAATATTGCTTAGACTTGCTTAAATGCTACTGTTGTAAATTTTTCTTGTAGTATCTTTATTAAAAACACAGGAATCACCCATATATCTTTGTGCTGCTTTAAATAGCATGAACTTCGGGTCTCCCATTAACGTTTCATAAGATCTTATCAAAAGAAAATAACTGCCAATTTATCATAGTATCTTAATGCATCAATGGAAAATTATTCTCATAGGCATTATCAAATGAAGAATAAAAATTTAAGACTGAGGCTAAAAAACCTTGTCAAATGGATAAATAAGTTTTGCATAGTTTAATGCTGTGAAGCACTGTTGCTCAAAGTACATAGACAATGGATGACATTTCCAGACTCAGATAAGAAGATCACAAGTCTCTTTTCTCTCACAAAATTCAAAGTTACTAGTTCTCTGAGAATTTTATTCAGATAATATTTACGCAACACCAGATAAACACAAACTGAAACCTTAAGCCAAACTTTCAAGTGTTACAGATTGAGGAGGAGAACACACGTCATGCAGACTCGGGCCATAGTACCTAAGTATATTGAATTTTATTTCTGGTTGTAAGACAATGGAAAATTTGGATGTCCATATAACTGATCGCTGGACTACACTGTGGTATGATAACAATAATATAATAACCACGCAGCGAGTGACACGCAATGTATTAGGCACGTTAGGTTCATTTGCCCATTTAATGCCCCTGGGAGGGAGATACTGTTGTCATTTCCATTTTGAGATAATGGGAGGCTGGAAGAGATTAATTAATTAATTAACTGCAAATGTCCAGTAGGGTGGTGGAGCTGAGATTTGAATCCAGACACTTTGTCTTAAGCACTTTATCTCACTGCCTCCTAGTACCAAGGCAGAATATGGCTCTCATCTCAAGTACTTCTCTGGCCAGGCATTTTGGAGAGACCACATCCCTAAGTGTCTTCATATGAGGAAGCCTAAGAGTGGCCTGTCGAATGATCGTCTTTGGTGTCTCCTGACAGATAGCCCCTGCTCACCTCCCTTCTGTAGGCCTCCTTTGGTTAGCAATGTTATGTTTCTTACATTGGTGTCACCTGAAGCTGGAGCTCATGGGGATGAAATGAAGGCCATATAACTATTTGTAGTGTTCGATAACTCTTCATCTCCTGAAATACAAATCATTTTTATATACCCTTAGCTATATTTTCTTTGCAGTATATAGGAGGTGATGTGGTATAGTGAAAAAATGCATTGATTTTGAAGCTGGAAAGATCTGGGTTAAAAATAAAAATTCTACCAGTTACTAAGAGGATGGGAACTTGAGTGAGTTCCTTAACTACTCTGCAATGCAATTTTCACTTCTATAAAATGAGGATTGTTCAGAACAGCTGTTCTCGCTGCTCTGTGTGTCTGTTATATGCAGGTGTTGAGCACGTGGTGCTTTCCTATAGGCTCCTGTCTGAAAGCTTCGTTAACTCTTTTGACTTATATTTCAGTAAACTGATATGTACCACTAAAATAACCAGACACTTTATTCTGACTTCTTTGGCTTAATTTAACTGGGGAAATTTGTAGCCAGATATCTCTTTATTTTCAGGTATATTTTATCGAATCAAAGGCTGATATTCATGAAATTTTTGGAGGATTACCTAATAATACCAAGATTTTTAACAAAGGATGGTGGGTAGGGTGTACAGATATAATTCTGTGATGCATTAATGCTGGTATACTTTCCTCAGTGTAACTTAGTAACAGCATTCCTTGTGGTGTGCTCTGGTGATCAATAAAGTTAGAATCACCTGAAGTGCTGGATAAAAATGTAGTTTGCTGGGCCCCACTCCAGAATAAGTAAATGAGAATCTCTGGAGGAGAGGGCCAGGAATCAGCATCATTTTTTGTATTGATTGATGTCTCAATGCCTGATTCTGTATCAGGAACGAAGGATCACCAAGATTCTAGATTGCGGTAAGTCAGAATCTGGTATTATAATGGATGTACCAGACAAATTACAAAATAACATGGTAAGGGCTAAAGCAGAGGTGTATAAAATGTGTGCTAACAAAGCTCAGAGGAAGACATGACCGATTGAGCTGTCCAGGGAATTCAGAGGAGGTTGAGTACATCTGGGACATGGCAGATGAGCTGGATTATGAAGGATGGGTAAGATTTCACCAGGGATAGAATATGAATTGGGAACAGAGAGGATATTCCAGGCAAAAGGAATGGTAGATTGAAAGACACAGTTTGAGAGGTAGATTTTGAAGGAGTGCTCTTATAAACTGTTCTTGGAATTGCAAGTTGTTAGGGACTTAGAGACGAAGTGGGCAGTACAAATCTTTTGACCATGTATTTTCAGTTTTTGGCACCTACTCTAGGGAAACACTGACACATATGTCCCCAGATGTGCATATCACAGGAAACAATCAACAAATCAGTCATCAAGGGAGTGAGACATGTTGCCTTTATTTATTTATCAAATATTTATTGATAGTCATTGTTCTTGATATTTATGAGTCACTACTCTGTGCCAGGTGCTGTTGTAGTTGGAAATAAAACAATGAACAAAATAGGAAAAAAATTTCTTTTCTCATGGTGCTTAGAGTGTGTGTGTGGGGAGATAGGCAAAAAGCAAAATTAAAAAGTGAAATATTGAGAATGTTGGACTGTGACTAGTGCTAAGGAGAAAAAGAATACAGGGAATGAGATAAGAAGTGTAGGTTTAGGGTGGAGACATGGGAAGGGTGGTTTGTAATTTTAAATAGTATGATTAAAATCCTAAATGAGATGGTTGCATTTGAACACATATATGAAAGATGTGAAGGAAGGAATCATGTTGATATTTTGGGGAAGAACATCTTTGCACTTCTAATAAGTGCACAGACCCTGTGGTGGGAGCTTGTCTGGTGTGTTTGTGGGACAGCAAGGAGGCCAGGTGACTGGAGTGCAGTGAAGGAGGACAGACTAATTGGAGAGGAAGTTAGGTAGGTAAGTAGGGAGTGGTTGTGTAGGTAGGGCTTGTAGCTGGTGTGAGAACTTTAGATTTGACTCTGAGCAAGGTAAGCAATTGCAGGGTTTCAAGCAGAAGAATGATGTGGTCCACTTTTTGTTTTAATGGAATTGCTTTGAGATTGTGGAGACAACGGACTGGAGGGGCAAGGGTGGAAGTAGGGAAATTGGCTTGAAGGCTACTGCAATAACACAGATGAGAATGCTTGTATATGTGACCAGTTGGTGGCAGTTGATACGATGAGGTACAGATGTGGAAGATGGAGCCATCAGAATTTTCTGGCAGATAGGATATGGGGTGAGAGAGACAGAGGGGCGAAGAAGAGGATTCCAAAAGCTTTATTTTGAACAGCGAAAAGGAGAGGGGAGGAATGGCTGGAGGAGGGGAGAGGTCAGGAAAGTAGGTTTTGACTAGTGTAGGTCTGAGATGTCCAGTAGACGTCTTGTTAGATCTGGGGACTGGGCGGTTTTATATATGAATGTGGAGTTCAGGGGTAAGTTCCATTTCAGAGCCATACCCTTGAGAGTTGTTGGTGTGTAAATGATATTTAAAGTTGTGAGATGAAGGAGATCTCTAGGGAATTCAAGAATTTGGAATAATACTCAGAAATTAAGAAGAATCAGGGAGATGATAGCATTTGCAATACCAGTTAGAGAACACAAACAGTATTTATGTTATGTGTCTGTCAGTGTTCTAAAGAATTCACATTTAAACAGTACAAAGCCCTCTAGGGAGATGGTAATGCTAATATTCCCACTTCCTGGATGAAAAAGCTGAGACGTGGAGGAGGTTAAGTAACTTCCCTGAGGTCACAAGGATGGTGAAAGGGCAGGGCGGGGGTTTGACCCTAGGGTTTCTGTTGTTAATTTCAGGCAATATTACAAGAAGGTCAGTTGCAGAATAATCCTATCAGTAAGATATAAAGCCCTCTAAAACTGTGTTTATTTCTCTGTACAAGTGTATATAGATGAAAATAATTACAGAGGAAGATCTGGACACATGCATGTCAAACAGAAATGAAAGGTTGGCGTTGGCTCAGGGAGACCGCGTTCACCAGCATAGCTACACCATTTGTGAAATAAAGAACCCCTGTAGTGTGCCTCAGTTTTATGATTCATGGCCTCTATTCCTACCTATTTCATCACGCTTGAACCTAAGTAGATGCTTAGTTGAAATGGCTTCCTGGGCATGAATTAGAAAAATAATGTTAAGGGATATTGCTTTAGGTTAAAAATTATTAGACAAATATTATAATGAATGTCTGCAAAATAAGCTCCAAATAAGTCTCATATTTTTGATAAAATTTGCTACCAGAAAATTCCATCAAAACAAGATTTATCATGGATGGGCTTTGGTCTCTAGAAGAGCTCTCTGATTTGTATAAGATTCCTTGTTATCTACTCACTAATTCAGATCATTATTATCTGCTTAAAGTATAAAGAATTTTAGTAAATGAATTTTTAAAAATTTCATTCCAATGTGCTTTCTGTTATGCTAATATTTTAAATATCATTCTAAGGGAAATACTAATTCAATCAAAGAATACTCCACTGCTTAAAAAATGTGCCCATGCAAATATCCTTGATTATTAATTCATTGAATCATAAATAAAATATAAGTTAAATTAATTTTGACTTTGCATTCAGTTTCATCTTAAGGCCACGTTCTGCCCTTTAGCATACCAGCTGATGTCCCTGGGAAGGGTTTGCAGCTTAGCGACTCACCTGCTAGACCTACGCTGTGTGCCTTATGAGAGCCAGGTGGCAGGGTACTGATTTCTTTAAAGGCTATTAACGTGCTCCATGATGGGGGTGTGAAGGATAAAGCAAAGGGAAACAGGAAGAAGAAACCTTAGGAACCTTCAGATAAATCTTCAAAATGGGGATGCATAAAGAAGTTAATCTGTTGGTTATCTGACCTCTACACCTCTGCAGAGTATAAGCCTAGTCTGCAAAATTCCTTTGGAGCAAAGTTTCTGTGAGATTTTGTACTTTTTGCTTGAGGCTAGAAATATTAGGCACTCTTTTCTCATTCCAGGGAGATATTTGTAATAAAATGCCTCATGAATGTCTTTATAATTTATTCAAAAAAGAATGGTTGGAGCTTGCTTCCGTACATGGATATGATACTGTTCTGATTATTGTCTACTCATCTCCAAATCGATTAATTCAATAGACACTTATTTTATATGTATTCTAAGCACTTTACTTCATGCTGGGTATATAAGGATGAATAAGGCCACACCTTCCCACCAAGCAATGCACAGTCTGGGCTGAGAAAAGGAGAAACACAGCATACATAGCTAAACGTCGTATAGGGGAAACCTACTATCCTAGCATATGAATGGAGAAGGGAAAACTCTGAAGGTAGTGATGACTAAATCTCCTTCAGGTGAGGAACACAGATGAAAGATTGTAAAAAGGATTGACATTTGAGGTACACTTGGAGCCCTTAAAGTTTTTAAGCATGGAGATGACAAGATCAGAACTGTGTAGGAAAGGTGCCTGGAATTAGGGTGTTGGAGAGGACTCGGGGTGGTTGTGAGACTGAAGATTTGGCTGTTGCAGTGTTCTGGTTTAAAGGTGATGTAAGACTGGATGTGGACACCGAAGAAGAAGGACTGCATGGGTAGGAGAGAGATTTTGTAGGTTAGAAAAGCTTTTCCATCTGTCTTGTACATTCAGTGGGACGTGATGAATGCTTGGTTATGGAGATTGTGGGGAAGGAGGAAGAGTCAAGGTTTCCTCTCAATATCTTAATGTAGATTACCAGAAGTTTTTTTTTTTTAGGGCTCAGGGGACGAGTAAAGAAAGTGATTATAGGTTCAGTTTTGTGCATGTTGAATTTAGGTTTCCAGCAGGTTACTCAAGTGGAAATGTCCCATGAGAAGTTCAAATGGTTGGTTTGAAGCTCAGGAAAGAGGAGCCAGTTCCAGCATTATCTGTATTAAGTGATCAGTGTAGAGGCGCTGGCTGAGACCTGTCTGGCTGATGTTTTTCAGACAGTAGCTCTTTTTGATTAACCTCTCTAAACCTCATTCTCTAAGGCTCAGATACTCAACTTCACTGTATCTGTTCCTCATAAGTGGAAAAGGAAGAAAAGGGATAGGTACAGAATCTCCATCACACACTACTGGTGAGAAGACTGATGAGACAGAGCCCTTGGTTCAGCCTAATACCTGGCCCATAGAAAGCTCTCCATCAATGTTACTTATTATCATTGCTCATGTTCTTTACTTAGGAGCAGTTACGAGTCTAGGACTGGGGACGGTGAGTATAAACCACTCTTCCTAGAGATTTGGAGATGAAAGGCATGAGAGGAATGGGGAAAGCTTAGGGGGAAAATTATTTTTTTTTAATAGATGGGAAGATGAGTGTGCCTGTAAGTTAATGTAGATGATGGGGAGATTGAAGGTACAAGACAGATGGAAAGACTTTTGGAGCTAGGATCAGGAGGAGGCTTAGTGGGCATGTTTCTAGGCCCAAAGCTGGGGTCTGGGACATCAAGGAAACCAAATGACTGTTTGTGGAATGAATGAAGTGATAATACCAGACACTCAGCATCAGAGGAGCAGGGGCATTTCTCCTTTTGAGGTGGGAGAAAAAGGGATGTGGGCATTTAAAATTGGAGATATAGGGAAAGAGATCAGCGAAGTTTTGTTTTCTGGATGAATTGGGCCGGTGAGTTTAGGAACTTGAAGGACATGGTAAAAATTTAGAAAAAGCTTTAGTGGTGAATGGGTAAAAAGGCTGGCCTGGATATCTTCCTTTGTTGATTTGTCTTTGTTCTAGTTTGCTAGCTGCTGGAATGCAATATACCAGAAACGGAATGGCTTTTAAAAAGGGGAATTTAATGAGTTGCTAGTTTACAGTTCTAAGGCTGAGAAAATGTCCCAATTAAAACAAGTCTATAGAAATGTCCAATCTAAGGCATCTGGGGAAAGGTACCTTGGTTCAAGAAGGCTGATGAAGTTCAGGGTCTCTCTCAAGTGAGAAAGCACATGGCGAACACAGTCAGGGCTTCTCTCTCAGCTGGAAGGGCACATGGCGAATACAGCGTCATCTTCTAGTTTTCTCTCCTGGCTTTAGGTTTCATGAAGCTCCCCAGGAGGCGTCCTCCTTCTTCATCTCCAAAGGTCACTGGCTGGTGGACTCTCTACTTCGTGTGCTGCTGCATTCTCTGCTCTCTCTGAGTCTCTCATTCTCCAAAATATTTCCTCTTTTATAGGACTCCAATAAACCTAATCAAGACCCACCCAAACGGGTGGAGACATGTCATCACCTAATCCAATTTAACAACCACTCTTGACTAAATCACATCACCCAGGGAGATGATCTCATTACAGTTTCAAACATACAGTATTGAATAGAGATTATTCTACCTTTATGAAATGGGATTTATATCAAAACATGGCTTTTCTTAGGGGGCGTACTTCCTTTCAAACCAGCACAGTCTTTAAGGTCCTATCAATTTTACATGATAATTCTGTTTATATCCTAGATTTTCTGTTCCATTGATACCTTAGTTTAGCCTATAATATCAGGCTCTTTATTCCTGCAGCCATATCCCTAGTCCGATATCTAAATATCTGGCCAGTCTTAGTTTTAGAAGGCATATATTCTGATATTTCCCTAGTTAAACATTTCTGATGTCTGCCTGTTGCCTACAAGGAAGGAAAAAAAAAACTTAATTCCTTTGTATGCTCCTTCACTCTAGTTCGTCTTTTCCTATATACCCCAGGCTCCAATAATTCTGGATGGTGACATTCTCTTTCATTAGGTTGCCCATATACTGTATTGTTCAAAAGATTACACCTTGGAGAGTGAAACAGGGCACTATTAAATAATGATGTTAGTGTAACAGGCAAAAACTGGATTCCAGGGTACATGATCCCTTTGACTTCTCACACTTGCATCTTTTAATCTGCTGTTCTTTTACTTCGAATATTCTCTCTGTGCTCAACCCTTAGTCTCCCTCAGGTGAAAATAATACCCATCTTCAAAACCCAACTCAACTTTCATGTCCCATATGCAATTAATCCCCACTTAATTCTCTGGACAGCTCAATTAGTCATTTCCTTCTCTAAGCTTTTCTAGCACATATGCCTCTTTTCAGCCCTTATCATGTATTCTAACTTGTTTGTTTGTATGTCTGGCATTTCCACTATATCATGAGCTCCCAGAATCTAGAATCTTGGTGCATTCTTGGCACTCGGTACAGTGTCAGGCTCATAGAAATCGTTGATCAATAAAATTGCATATTCCCTTCGATTATAGTTATTGCGTATCGATTTCCTTATTAGATTATGAACTTAAGGAGACTCACAGACTGCTTCCAGTTCATCTTTTTATCCTCTTTTGTACTAGCACATTATCTTGTAAGCAATAAGTCCTGAGCTGCATTTGTTGAATGGGAGAATAAATAGACATTGAAAAACACAGTTAAGTTTCAGACTATTACTATATAATTCTAAAACTCTGTTCTTGAAGGAATATTGCATTTTATACAGGTCTCTCTCATTAAATGATTTCCAATTTCTAAATTTTCAGCCTTGGGTTAATTTTCCAAAGAGTTTGTTTTCTGGGTAATGATGACTTAAATCTCATAATATGCTTAATGCTTGGACAAGCAAATCCTTTCGATATAAGTTGAATTTAAATGTACAATTTCTTATTGCACTCCCTGAATATGAAGTATAACAGCCTGTATTGAAGGACTGATCCAATGTCCTGAGTTGGGTTGTCTTCTCTGTGCAATGAGAAGTGTTGGAGAGCTTGTGTGAAACAGACGAATTATAATATTCACGTAGGAAGAACAGATACTGTTTTGTAAACAATGGGCATATTAGTTGCTTTCCATGAATTGTCATCCAGGGAAAAGCCAGAAAGAAATTGTTACCCTCTGATGGGAGAGACAAATTGCCTGAACAATTTGGGAGCTTCCAAATGTTCTATGATGGAATTTGGTGGGGTTAGCCTTTTAGCTCCTCTATTCTCTACTAGTTGCAAAATTCAGATCAGATAAAAGACTTGAGGCAGAATTTTTGCTCTGTAGCAGATACTGCTGAATCCTCAAACTACTTAAAGTAGTTAAGTGACACTTTATTATTTGAAATAATTGATGCTGTCGAAGGCCACAGCTGTCCCGTCCATAAGCCATGACTAATTACCACCGCATGGTTTCAGAGACCAAGAGAATTGGGAATTTTATTGTTGGTTTATTTTTAACTTGTGCTGTTCATACTGGCTGAACTGAAGCCGGCATATAATGAGACGTCATGATTTGCTACTACTGTGCATTCGCCTTGGGGCAGTCATTACACCAACTGAACAGCTCACAGTTTCTCTTCCTGCAGCTTTCACTGCCATCTCCGGTTCCTGCTGGTACTGAAGTCCTCCTTCTGTCTTTGCGAGCACCATCCCTTGCCCGGGCTTTGCACCTGGCCATCTCCTGCTATTGCTAATGGCTCGCTGGTTTCTGGTGGCTCAACCAATGAACTGAAGCTAAGGCCTGCTCACTCATTGAAGCGTTACTTCTTAGAGTGTAGCTGTGAGCTGTGCACAAGCTTAAAGGGAAAAGACACTCCGCCTTGTGTGTGTCGGCATGCTCCTGCCTTCATTGGCAAACGTGGATGTCGCCCATTGCAGCCTGCTGGTTAAATGAACTGCAGTGTCCAGCTGTATCGCAATCTTCAGAGACAGGGTCGAGGATCTTGCCCAAATCCTAGAATGACTACCCAAGGTTAGAGAGCACAATGATACTGTTGTTTGGGTGACATATAAAACTGCTATCTATTTTTATTTTATGAGACCCAACTAGACCAAATCGATTTTTAATTCAGATTGACTTTAATAATATATTTGTCATGAAAAGTATTACAATAATAAAATAAATGTTTATGTACCAAGGGACATTTCTACTGTCCATCTGCAGTAGAGTGAATAAATAAGTAGATTTTGGGAGTTAACAGATAATGTTACTCTGAAGATGCTTGTCCTTAAGTATTGGTGGGATTTCTCGGTCTTAGGGTGTTTGTGTGGTCAGATTTAGTAGATACTTAACTTTTTCATTTAACTTTCTACATAAATATTTATCTATTGTGACATAGTCTGTAAAACTTTTTTTTAAACAGTTACACAGTATATCACCAAGTGGTTATACAGCAGTTTATATACAGATAATTTTCCTACTGGCTCAATCTTTCATATGCTTATAATTTCAGAACTCCTTAAAAAAGTTTATACAACCTTTACAAATTTTAGGTACAGCTATTAATTTCATTTGTGGAGTGCCCAAATGATACCCTGAGAGGATATTCACAGTGTATAAATGCACTCATTTACCATCTAATGTGAACCGTCCACCCAGACAGGTGATATATTTATGAGGGTGAAATAAATGTAGTCTTAGGCACGCAAAGAAACTGACCAGTTGGGTCTGAATCTTAAATGATTCTTACACACACATATCCTTTTTAAGGTACACGTCATAGAATACTATACACAACGTACTCTACCTTGATGTCTTTCATTTAGCAATATATTTGGAGAGTCTTCCCTTTCAGTATTCATGTATCTGTCTCTTTTTTATGGCTCATGCCCTTCCAATTTGTTCAATTCCTAATGAGCACATGACCCAATTAAATAAATATACTTTCCCTACAAGGAAGGATTTGAAGGTGGGAAACTCCGTATCCAGCAAATATGATCTTACATGTACAATATACAGTTCAACCCCACAAAATGACAGAAACGAACTATTTCATATATCCAACTTTTCAGTGACTGGTACCTTCACTGTTTATTTCTTTTAACAAATGGGGGAATTAAAATTCTGGTGTATTATTCAATTAAACCACAGAAACACAGCAAGTGGTATCGAAGCTGGGATTACAGTTCAGGGTCTTTCCCGGTTTTCATGGACTGCTTATTAAGTCATGTTTCAATTAGTGCATCATTTCATATTCCCTGGTGCCTCATGCAAATGCAAAATGTTTAAGTTAAGGAGATTATGTTTTTAAGAACTCCAAATTGCATTTGAGCATAAATTCCAGGAAGTCGATTCCCCTTTGGAATGAAAAATGGATTTTATAAGATGAGGTTCACATGGTTGGGAGGACAAGTTTGGAATGACTGCGTTTTGTCCATGTTCCCTGAAGGCACTTGGAAGTGGCCCTGGGGCTCAGCGTAGGAGAAGCTCAAGTCTGCTCGAATGAGCTTGGAGAATGCCTCAGATTTAGAAGTTATTATTATTATTTTCTCTTCTTTATCTTTTTTCTTTCTTTTGCATGGGCAGGCACTGGGAATCGAACCTGGATCTCTAGCAGGGCAGGAGAGAACTCTGCCTGCTGAGCCACGGTAGCACTGCCCTTTATTGTTTTTTGCTGCGCCATTTAGTTGAACCTCTCAATAGTCACAGAATCTAAGTCAATGCAATGCACATAGCAGGTGCCCCCCAAATACTTTATCAAATTGGCTCTTGGTTTGATTTACTTCTCCCTACAGGTTTCTATTTTTAAGGTTTTATCTCTTCAATATTTGTTGTCAAATTTTCTGAAAACAATTATGAAAAGCATAATATCTCCAGACAAATGATGTACTTAATATTTAAATCAATACACCTATGGTTAAATACTTAGTGAGCAACATGACATTGCATGGGGAAATCTGAAGATGACCCAATTCGAATTTTTTGGTTACAGTTGAAAGAAATACACAACTGAGAAAGGTGGTAGTAAAGACTTGCTAAATCATCTGCAGGCAATGCATATATTTGTGATACACCATGCAATCTTATATGTGAAATGTACACAGTATGCTAATGCTTAATTTCACAATTTCTTTAAAAAATGATTACACCCTGCTGTTAAAGGCAAAAACCTACTAAAATTAGTTTTCCATGTTTTTCCAATAATAGAAAGTAAGCCAGTATACTCACATACTCAATAGATACTGGGCAAAAAACCCAAACCAAACAAAAAAACCCTTGTCCTCTTACAAACAATGACAACATCCAAGCAGCTTTATCCTTTCTCTAGTTAACTATGGGAATGTTTCTTTTATTAAAACAAATTACCTTTTCATGAAACAAGTGGTATATTTTTGTTACTGTGAATGATCTAGTGTTCTGTTTAACTTTTATTATGGGGAAAAGAATTTCATTTACATCCCTGAGTGAATTATGCAGATAGGCCACATAACAAGATAACCTCATCGTATCAATAGCACTGTAGAAATTTCATGGTGACTTCTGGTATCATTGCAACAGTTAATTTTAGTATATTATATTAAAGAGGCTCTGTCACTCCTGCTGAATAAATATTTCCTGAGCAGAATTAATTGCTCTATACTTTTGTAATTAATCAGGAAAAATATTATAAAAACACAAAGTGATACATATATTTACTTATTCTTTTAACACTGAAATTCTCTAATGAATACTGTGTAGATAATAGGATATCTTTTTTATAAAAAGCACAGAGAGACATTGGATGTGATTATAATGTGAATTTTAGTATTTCACAATTTTGAAAGGAAAGAGGCACGATGATGTGTTTTCATACCTATGCATGCTATTTATGCCATGGTAAAACTTTTCCAAAGTGGTATAAGTAGAATAAACATTTGTCAGGTTTTAGTTTCAGAGACAGAATCCAGTCTAGTTAGCCTGAGTAGAGAAAAGATTTATTACATGGTTTAAGTGCCTTGCTGGATCTATGGGAGGGCTGAAAAAAATAGACTCTAGCTTGAGCTTCCAGAGACACCTGTAAAAGCACATTCTTGGACTGGGTTTCCAAGGGGGCTGCTGATGTTGTCACGAGCAGGGACATGTTTCACTGAGAAGCTGCTATGAAAGCCCCCAGCTGCATGCTGCCTCTGTCACAGTGTTCAGTAGCAAAATGAATGTCTCATGTTGTTTCTCTCCCCTGAATTCAGATCCAAATTCTAATCTTGCATGAGTGAATCTGATGGCAGGGCATCATATCTGGAAAGCCATATCCTGGAAACCAGGGAGTCTGGGAAGTTGTTTTTAACTTTCCAACCTTTGTAGTACATGAAGGCACATTAGAGGGAGATTGGAAAAGATGTTCAGCAGATCAATTTATGGATATGCCACAGAAAAGAATAATACTAAATAAGAACACACAGGTTGAAAAACTAATAATTGCTTAAATAATGTCAGATGTAGTTCACACGAGCATAATATTTTTATAATTTCATATTCAGGATATCAATTCCTATTCAAAATCTCCTTCATCCTCTTTAGGAGATGCTAAACCTCCATCCTCTTTTTGGCAGTCAGAGTTTCCAAATTGTGATATTTCTATAACCATTCAATATCTTAACCCTCATGACACCCTAAACATCACTCATTTGTTTCACTCCCCAATTCATACTATGCACAATTGCACCTCCATACTTACCTTGTAATGTTCTCTCTGGAATTCTCCCTTTTTCCTTTCCAGGATTCATTTAATTCTTATCTTGCTCTCAAGGGTCACATCCTACACAAGGATCACTTCCTTGCAAACAATTTTCCCCAAATGATATTTTCTTAATTTTATTGTAACAGTGTTAGTCTCTGCGTGACACTTGTGCTTACTTCCGTATTTGGCATTATAGGATCCCTGGTTGTCAGCCATAGAAATTGATTCCGGCGATCTGGATGAAAATCAGGGATACATGGGATCATGGAAAGGCTGACGACCAGGCTAGAAAGTGAATGACAAACAAGAATTAGGCAACTTCTATCGCAGCAAATCATAAGCCAGAGGAACAGCCCCTCCTGCTCTCACTATGCTGCAGTGAAATTTGAACTCCAGTAATTTCCATGATGTGACATCACTCGTTCCAAATGTGAAGTCCTGGACTCTGGGGGAGTGTTTCTAATTGAAGGAGTCTATGTCAACGGTACAGTCTCTTGCAGGCCAGGGGCAGGGAGAAGGAGGCTCTGATTTCCTGGACGTTTGTGGTAAAAGTGGCCACTACCTTAAACTCCCAACATAAGGGAGTTTTGTTAATTGTTCATGCAGACTCTGATTCTTTATTGTGATTATAAGACATTGCCTTGTGTTTCTTTTGTTTCCTGCACAATAAACAGAAAATTTCTAGACACACTGCAGTTGTCTGTATACATTTGCTGAACTGATTTAAAGACTAAAATGCCATCCTTAAGATCCTTGGAGTTTATGGTCACCAAATATTCGCTGGATCATTTACTAAAAAAATAAAAAAAGGAGAGAGAAGGGAGTGAATTGAAAACTGAATGCTTACTCCTATGTACAAACCCATGTAATGAGTGTAGAGATTAAATGATTACTCTGTGCCCTGTCTTATGTAAGTTCTCAATTCTCAGTCTTCAAGCAATTCTCTTCCCCTCCTACCACCCTTCACTGATTTCACATGTCACTGGGGTTAAAGACTTGCAAGGACTGCCATAATCTAAACCCACCACCTCCCTGACTTAATTTCCTATCAGTATACCCTTTGTTCACACCACTCGAACCCACTGATGTAATCACACCTCCACTCTTTGCGGGCTGCCTCCACTTGGAACACTTTCTCCCCACTTCCCACGCGGGCTGACTTACTTGCTTCTTCAGTTGTCTGTTTACTTCCCAGAAGCCTTGTCTGAAAACCCTGCATAAAATCACTGCATCTGCCAACCTTCAATGGTCACTCTCTATCCCTCATACCCTGCCTTATTACTCTTTATAACATTCATCACCACCTGACATATTTCTTGCCCGTATCACCTCCTCCTCCAGTAAAATATTAGCCTCATGTGAGCAAGGATTTTTGTCTGTTTAGTTCAACAAGTGGCACAAGATGGCCCATGGGCCATATCTGGCCCAACACTCATGTATGGCTTGCAAGCTAAGGAAATATAGATAAACGTTTGCAATCAATTTGATAATAGAGAACAGTAACCTCAACTAAGCAAAATATTGTCCTTTCTAAGAAAGAATTTCATTCTTCTCATTGTTAGGCCTGTATTACAACAAAAGTTCTCAACTTTTATTGTACTTTTGAATTGCATTGACAAAATACTGGGGACAGTTGTTTTTTCTTATCTAAGTACCTGCCTCTGTGATTTTGCCTTTTTTGTCTGCAAAGCCTGGAATATTTGCTATGTTGGCCTTTACAGACAAAGTTTATAAAGCTTTTTTGCTGCCCGCTGGTTTAGCTCATGGCTGTATCACCCACATCTACAGCAGTGGCTGGTTCCCATGAGACCCACAATAAATTTGGAAGGTGAATAAATAAATGAATTATTGCTGGGACTGTTGGAAGGACTAGATTATGTAGAATAGGCTATGAAGAGATTGAAGCGTAGCTGGGACTTATAATAAAATCAGCTATGAGAATCAGGGAGAGCACATGGGAGTGAAAAGTGTGAGTTAAATTCAGGCAGGAGACAAAAGACCCTGCGACCCAAGTCAACAGTAACTGAAGGGCACAAGCTGATCGTTTATTCTCCTTTTCCATCCTGGTGCAGCAGAGGAGAGAAAGTAGAGGTTCATGAATGAGGACATCTCCTCAGCAGTCTGGCAGAGCCTGGCTAGTGTTCTAGCTCTTCCAGCTGCTATTCAGAGGAAATCGGACAAGTTAGTGACTCCCAGGCTTTGTTTCTTTGGGGGAAAAATAAGAATAAAATTAGAGACTACCACATTGTTGAAAGATTCAAGTGGCATAATGTAAAATACCTATTGGAGAGCACTAAAATCTAGCTGTATATGTTTTGCTGCTACATGTCTTCTTTTATATTGTTCTTTCATTCATTATAACGATAAGCAAGAAGTCTTGGTTGGGTAAAAGGGAACTGAAGACATGGAACAGGGACAGTCTAAGGGGATAGAGTCAATGTGTTAATCATCCTAGTGGGGTTAAGTTATTACTGGGATTGGGGTACCAGCTGGAAAGATAGGGGTTTGTGGTCAGGCAGTGAGATCTTTAAAATTAGGATGGGGGTGCAATCATTGGTAATGGGAAGTTCTAGAATAGTACTGTTCAATAGAAATATAATGCAAGTCCCATATGTAATTCTAAATGTTCCAATAGCTATATAAAAAGCAAAAAGAAAGAGGTACAATTAATTTAAGAATATATTTTATTTAACCAAATATATCCAAAATATTTTCCTTTCAACATGTAACCAACATAAAAATTAATCAAATATGTTATCGTCTTTTCTTCAAGTCCTAAAGCTTAGAAATCTGGTGTATATTGACAGAACATCTCAATTCAGAAGCTCAATTTTCATCAGAAATATTTGATCTGTATTTAGATTTCCTAACATTTGCAATTGAAAAAGTAAATTTACATATTCAACTTGAGCCAAACATTCTTAAACGTTTTTCAGTAACTAATCCACATATCATTTAAAACATTTGCATTTGAACTAATTAAAATTAAAAAAATGCAGTCCCTTCTTCACACTAGCCACATTTTAATAGCACATGTGGCCTGCACAGGTCCAGGGTGTAAAGATTGGGATGAGTGGCTGAGGCAGGGTAGATGCTAAGATCGTGGGAGGAAAGGAAGTCAAGGCTGGAGAAGGCTCATCTAAGTGCATATGAACCCCCTGAGACTTATGATGGGTAGTGTTAGAGAGAGTGGCCTTAATTCAGAAACAATAACTGGAGAATAAGGGATGGCGAGTGAACTGGGGGCTTGAAAGATGGCTCACAGCCAGCTGTAGGGCTTCAGGGAGGAGTGAGGAAAAAACGACGAACTACAAGTGATCATTGGAAGCATGAAGGGCATACTCTTCAACTTTCATCCAAGTGAGGGGATGGGAGAGAAAGTTGCCACTGCTCGAGAGCTGCAGGGAGGCTAGGCTGTCAGGAAAAAGCCAGTCTTAAGGTAGAGCAAGAAGGTGAAAGGAAATTTTGTGAGAACTTGAGGATTTAAGGGCTTTTGCTATGACAGATTAATAATGGCAGAAGACAGTGGAAAGTTTTCAGTAGTTTGGGAAGAGTAGGTGATAGGGAGAGTTACAGGGATGTGCAAAGCAGATAGGAGTGAGTCAGGTGATGATGGGTCTTGGGTTTCTGGTGGTGACTGAGATAAACAGAGTGAAGGACACAATGGGAGAGGAACTATCTTTTTTTTTGCTCTTATCTTCTCTAGGGTTTTGGAAAGAGCACAGATATCTTGTTTTAAATTATACTAGCTAGTGCTTACTTTTATTTTTTAACTTTTTAATTGTATAATATAACATATATGCAAAGCAAAGAAAATAAAAAAGCAATAATTTTCAAAGTACTGTTCAACAAGTAGTTACTAGGACAGATCCCAGAGTTTGTCATGGGCTACCATATGATTCTCTTAGATGTTTCCTTCTAGCTGCTCCAGAATATAGGAGGCTAGAAGGAATAAATATTTTTTTATCATCACAAAAAAGCAATAAATTTTAAAGCATAGCACAACAATTGGTTGTAGAACAGATTTCATAGTTTGATATGGGTTATGATTCCAGAGTTTTAGGTTTTCACTTCTAGCTGCTTTGAGACACTGGAGACTTAAAGAACTATCAATTTAATGATTCAGCAATCAAATTCTTTAGTTAAACTATCTTCTCTGTATAACTCCACCATCACCTTTGATCTTTCTATCCCACTCTTTAGGGGAATTTGGGCTATGGCCATTCTAACTTTTTCATGTTGGAAGGGGCTGTCAATAACATGGGATAGGGAAATGGAACTAGTTGATGTCCTGGAGAAGCTGAGCCCTCTGCGTTTCAGGACTTATCTGGTCCAGGGACCCATCTGGAGGTTGTAGGTTTCTGGAAAGTTACCATAGTGCATGGAATATTTGTGGAATCTTATATATTGCTCTAGGTGTTCTTTAGGATTGGCAAGAATGGTTTTGGTTGGGGTTTGGCAAGTTACAATAGGAAGCAATGTCTAACTGAAGCTTGCTAAGAGTGACCTTCAGAGTAGCCTCTTGACTCTATTTGAATTCTCTCTGCCACTGATGCTTTATTAATTACACTTCTTTTCCTCCTTTTGGTCAGGGTGACATTGTTGATCCCACGTTGCCAGGGCTGGACTCATTCCTGGGAGTCATCTCCCACGCTGCCAGGGAGACTTTCACCACTGGATGTCATGTCCCACATGTGGGAGAGGGCAGTGATTTCACTTGCAGAATTGGACTTAGCAGAGACTGAGGCCACATCTGAGCAACAACAGAGGTCCTCCAGAAGTAACTCTTAGGCATGCCTATAGGTAGTCTAAGTTTCTCAGCTACCTACATAAGCTTCACAAGAGTAAGCCTCAGGATCAAGGGCTTGGCCTATTGATCTGGGTATCCCTAATGTTTGACACAGTATAGGAGGATTCCCAGATGGTAAAGTTTAATAGTTCCATATTTTTTTCCCATCCCTCAAGGAACTTTGCCAATACTTTTTTGATTATCTATTTAATATATTCCAGGATGTATCCAGGCATTACATTAAGCTATACAGGATTAAAGTCTCTCATTCTTAATCTGGGCTCTCTAAGTTTTAGCACTTACTTTTATGTCTACTTTTCCAAAAACATTTTAGGATGCATTTGTTTTATTGTCACAATCAACAGTGAAATTGTAGTATCTTTTTACTATAGCCCCTGCCCTCCTTCACCAATTTAAGAAAAGTAATTAGGTATATATTTACTTTCCTCAATTCCTCCCATTCCTCTCTTTAATAATAAAATTTCAGAGTTTAAAATCTAAATCATTATTATTAAACTGTAGTTTTACATGATAGAAATTCTCTTTCAAGAATAGTTTCACACATCTGAAGTCTCTTGTATAATTAAATTTATAATTATGTAGGCAGTTTCTCTAATTTCTACATACGCCATTAATTCATAATGTGTCTTCATTTTTTAGTTCCTTAGTTTTTTGTTTTCATCTGAAATGCAGTTAATGTTTTGCTCTTTTTTCTAGAAGGACACTTGGATGATATATTTTTGATCTTTTAAGTAAGATATTTCTATTGCTTGTGGTTACAACTGTCTTCCCTCAGAACTCCGCAGACATTTCTCCATTAATTTCTGGCAATCTGTAATTTGAGGGAGAATTTTGGATCAGCTGGAGGTTTGCACTTTTGTCTCTAACTGAGAACCTTTAAGGTTTTTTTTCAATGTTTTAATTTAAAAACTCTGCCAAGGTGTTTCTCTTTTCATGATTTTGCTTGGAATTCATACACAAGACTTTTTTGCAGTTTAGAATATTCCATCAATTTTGCCTCACATCTTTTTGGACTACTTCTTTTGGTTCCATTTGCTGTGGTTTCTTTTTGAGAAACACAAGTTATTCCTGTATTATGGCTCTGTTCTGTGCCATTGAAAGCTATAATATTCTTTTAAAAATCATTTTTGTCTCTGGACTTTTTCTCTTGATTCTAGGATGATTTTCTAAATTTTGTTCTCCAAATTACCAATTCCGTTTTCTCAGTAAATGAAGAGTTTTCAGAGTTATCTCTATATTTTCACTTCCAAGCAAACAACAGCTCTGGATGCCTTATACGACATTCTCGGAGGGAGCTTCGCAGGTTTATTCCTCAAAGATCAGAGCGTGACGTTTGGGAGGAAATAAAAATACGTGCATTTTGACCCGGCATGAGGATTGAAGAGATCATTTAGCATGCTGAATCCTTCTAAACTTTTCATTTGGGAGCCCTTAATTTGTGCTCTCTTCAGTGCCTTTAATCCTCAAATGTAATTTTGTTACTCGTGTTGTGGTAGGCGATGACTGAACACGTAAAAGCCAAAGGACATCTCAATTTCTTGGAGAAATAGCTACTTTTGATTTTCTTCCTACCTTATCATGTTTAGGGGATAAGGAAATAAGGTTAAGTGGTCCTTATTATTGATGGGAATACTCTTGGAAATTAAACTCCTGCCATCACCACTCTTCTTGCTCGGTATCTCTGTGGCTTAGGGAGAGCGCCGTGAAGATGGGTCAACCAGTCATGAGTACTTCCCCAATGGAAACCAAATGGTGGTGTGATATGGGTCAACCTGACAATCAGTCAGAATGGGTGACTATTTGGCAGTTATTTACATACTTGCATGCCCAGCTCTTAATGGGAGAATATGACCTCCTTTAACCATTATTGTGAACAACCAGTAAAGGGCTTAATTACATGTACAATGCTTGCTCAGAAGCCAGTCAGAGTCATGGTGAAGAGTAGCTGTGATTGCCACCAAGTAAAAAGCCAAGTAAAAGAGGCAGAATCTGGCTGAGAAATTCCTTAGCTATGTCACAAATTGGGGACAGAATTAGAATTAAAATTCACAAGCCCTGAGCTTCCAGTCTGTTGCTTAGTCACCAATTTTTTTCTCTATTCAGCCTTCAGTCATGGTTCTTTCTTTAGATTGAAAGACAGATTTACTTATGAAAGTTGGTGCGTAGCGTGTGGCGGACGAATGAGCTCCAGCGAGAATCTGAGTGCTATTTCTAAATGTAGTGTGTGTGGACACTGCAAAACTTAGGCAGTGGATATTTTATTCATTACTTCAGACTTATTTTTCACTTTAAAGAGGATACCTGATTTTAGAAGAAAAATTTGGCATTATAGTGAAGGGAGAAAGGAGAAAAATTAAAAAACAATTGTCCTATCATCCCCAAATAGAAAATTTAACATTTTGATGAATATCTTTTAACATGCATGCTTCTTTGTAAGTGTTATGTTTTAATTTTACCAATTGTTAAGCAATTATTTGGAAATAAAAAAACTAATTATAGAAGAATATTTAACTAAACATTATTGTGCTCAGAATTCAATAGTTAGTATTGTAAACATTTGGGCTCTACTCTGAAATTGGAAATGCAAAATATGGTATAGAATTCATAGCTTGCTATGGACTAGAGTTCTATAGGAGTCTAATAAACATTTGTTGAACAGACATGCTATGTGTGTGTGCGTATAGATAAATCTATAAACGTATATGTATATGATTCCTATATTTATGAACACCAATAATTGACTCAATTGTCTGGAAATAAACCAGAAAAAATACCAACCTCTTTACTGGGATTTCTTTGTCTCACAACATTACGTAACAAAAATAGCAACCATTTATTGTGCACATAATGCTATACATGGTACCAGGCAGATATAAATTCTTTCCATACATCGATCAATAAAAGTTTGCATAAATATTTCACTGAACAGGTGAGGAAAATGAGACTTAGAGAGGTTAAATGACTTCCAGGTTAAAGCAGCTGAATTTTGAACCACATTGTATCTGACTGGAAAGCCTTTCCACATTGCATTAGTGCCACTGTTCTAAGTAAAACAAATTGATCTGATAGGAATGTAACTTCCAAATAGGATGGTAATGTAATCTAATATTTTTCCTATTAGATTTCATGATGACCTTTCTTTCTTAAATGAACTATATAAATCATTATCTTTGAATTTTCATCCATCTACAAAGATGAAAACAAACAGATTTTTGTGGAACTGACTAGTTCCTGGAGTTATTTTCTTGTGGATGAATTTGACAAAGGTTGATAACAAACTTTGGATTCTGAATCTTGATACTTCACAAATGATTAGATGCAATTAAAATCCTATGATGAATGAAATTGAGGTCGCTTACCAGCCAAACACAGTGTTTTAGTTAGATTCAGTTGTCAACTTGGCCAGGTGAGCATACCTAGTCTTGTTGCTGTGGACATAAGCCAACGGTACATGAACCTCATCTGTTGCCAATTACATCTGCAGTCAGCTAGGAGGCCTGTCTGCTGCAGTTAGTGACGTTTGACTTAATTGGCTGGTGCTTAAATGAGAGACCTCAACGTAGCACAGCCTAAGCAGCTCGGCATTCCTCATTTCAGCACTTGCAGCTCAGCCCAGGCCTTTGGAGATGCAGAAAGAAGTCACCCCAGGGAAAGTTGTTGAAACCCAGAGGCCTGGAGAGAAGGCCAGCAGAGATCACCCTGTACCTTCCCACATAAGAAAGAACCTCAGTTGAAAGTTAGCTGCCTTTCCTCTGAAGAACTAACAAAATAAATCCCCTTTTATTAAAAGCCTATCCGTCTCTGATGTGTTGCATTCCGGCAGCTAGCAAACTAGAACACACAGTGACATCATAAAATCTGTAGATTTATTCTTTTATGAATACATGGCACAAAATGTCTTTTACAGAAGGGAATTTTTCTTGTAAATTATAAATAAGGACATAATGTTATGAATTCCTTGGATTTAGCCAATTTGCCCTCTGCTAAAGTACTCTGGTCTATATATCACTTTAAAAAAATTTTTACTGAGGTATACTTGATATACAATAAACTACACATTTAAAAAGCATACAGTCTGTTAAATTTGACATAAATGAACATCCTGAAACCATCACCACATATCTATTACCCTACAAAGTTTCTTTCTGCCCCTGTGTTATTCCTTTTACTCCTCTTCTCCCCTCCCCCCACTCCACAGGCAATCACTGTGCTCTTTTTTTTCACTATAGATCAGTTTGCATTTTCTATCTATATTCTTTAGGCTTAATTATTTTGAGATTCATCCCGTTTTTGCGTATATTTTCTTCTATTGTTGAGTAGCAGTCCATTGTATGTGTTTATCACAATTTGTTTATCCAGTCATACCTGCTGATAGGCATGTGAGCTGTTTCCATTGGCTGTTACAACTAAAACTGCTCTGAACATTCAGACAAAGGTCATTGAACGAACGTAAACTTTCTTTTGTCTTGGGTAAATACTTAGGAGTAGAATACTGCATCATATTGTAAGTGCATGCTTAGCTTTTTAAAAAATTGCCAAATTGTTTTCCAAAGTTGTGCCATTTTACATTCTCAGTGATGGTGGATGAGACTTCTAATTTTTCCACATCTTTGCCTTTGATTGATGGAATGGTCAATCATTTTAATTTAGCCTTTCTCATCTGCCTGCTTTTTAAAAATGATATTTACAATTTAAATAATCATTTTTTTGGCAGTGTAAATATGCAGACCAGGGTAAGATTAAGGAGTAAATGCTAAAAGGGTAAGTGCTTCCTTGAGCCAAATTTCATAATATGTCATAATTTCATATCTGATAATGACATGAACATTTATATTTCAGGGTTTTCTAATTAACAAGGCTGCAGTCAAGGAATTGCTAATTATGGGTCATTTTTGTGGCTTTAGTGAAGTTTTAAAATCTTATGCGGTTCTTGTATCTTCTTTTATTTTTTTGTATGCTCTATGGTGGGGGTCACGTTTCATTTCTTTTTCCATATGGGTATTCCATTATTGCAGCACCATTTGTTGAATTTGTTTGTTTGTTTGTTTTTTGGGAAGTGCACGGGCCGGGAATCAAACTTGGGTCTCCCGCATGGCAGGTGAGAATTCTACCACTGAGCTATCTTTGCATCCCGGTTCTTGTATCTTCTTATTAGTTTAGTCTTAGGTATTCCATATCTAATTCCATAACATTTAGATTATTACATTTATATTTTAAAATCTTTTGATTACGTATAGGAACACCATCTTATCAGGCCTCTTTGATAAATTCTTATTTCTTTCAATAGTTTATAGATTAACTGAATTTTCTATGAAGAAATCATGTTGTCTGCAAATAACATTTTTATCTTCCTTTACTATCCTATGCCTCGTTTCTTTTCCATATCATGTTACCCCGAAATTAATGGCTTTTCAGGGGCACGGATTATTGAGGTTCTCTCCTTGGTGTTCATTTGAGACCAAACAAGCGTGGAATATGACACCCTTCAAAGATGTGGTTTCTAGTCTGTGCTGCCTATTTTCTGCATAACCTTGAGCAACTAATTTGCTTACTTGAGCTCACTTTTCTCATCTGAAAATAGGAATAACAGAAATATGCACTAACCCTCTCTACTGGGTTGCCATGAGCACAAGATGAAATAAAATACATGAAAGTCATTTTTAAACTATGAATTGGCAGGGAAGGTTAGCATTAGATGCCTTTTATGGAGGAGCTATTGCATCTGTTTCTATGAGGCTATTGTAAGGAGCTATTTCTTCTTAAATAAGTTTATAAATGGACATTAGCCTGGGTAAAAATTTCTCTTTTTTATTTTATTTTTTTAAAAATGTTTTTATTGAAAAAACATAGTATACAAACATGCAAACATTCTTAACATACAAATATTCCATATATAGTGCACAATTAATGGCTCACAATATCATCACATAGTTGTGTATTTATCACCATGACCATTTTTTTTGAATATTTGCATCACTCCAGCAAAAGAAAGAAAAAAGAAAAAAGAAAAACTCATACATATCATACCCCTTACCCCTCCCTCTCATTGACCACTAGTATTTCAATCTACTCAATTTATTTTAACCTTTGTTCCCCCTATTATTTAATTTTTATTGATATTTTTTACTCATCTGTCCATACCGTAGATAAAAGGAGCATCAGACGCAAGGTTTTCACAATCACACAATCCCATTGTAAAAGCTATATCATTATATAATCATCTCCAAGAAACAAGGCTCCTGGAACACAGCTCTACAGTTTCAGGTACTTCCCTCCAGCTGCTCCAATACACCATACACTAAAAAACAGATATCTATATAATGCATAAGAATAACCTCTAGGATAACCTCTTGACTCTGTTTGAAATCTCCCATCCACTGAAACTTCATTTTGTCTCATTTCTCTCTTCCCCCATTTGGTCCATAAATTTTTCTCAATCCCTTAATGTGGAGTCTCGGCGCATCCCAGGATTTCTGTCCCATGTTGCCAGGGAAATTTATACCCCTGGGAGTCATGTCCCATGTAGGGGGTGGAGGGCAGTGTGTTCACTTGCCGTGTCAGCTTAGAGAGAGAGAGGCCACATCTGAGCAATAAAAGAGGTCCTCTGGGGGTGACTCTTAGGCCTAATTTTTTTTTTAAACTTTTTTATTAATTAAAAAACTTAACAAAAGAACATTAATATATCATTCCATTCTACATATACAATCAGTAATTCTTAATATTATCACATAGTTGCATATTCATCAATTCTTAGAACATTTGCATCGATTTAGAAAAAGAAATAAAAAGACATCAGAAAAAGAAATAAAACGATAATAGAGAAAA
>PVIY010012329.1:0-62326 GCA_004026745.1 Myrmecophaga tridactyla | reverse complement strand
TGTATGGTCTTTTTTTCTCTATTATCATTTTATTTCTTTTTCTGATGTCTTTTTATTTCTTTCTCTGAATCGATGCAAATGTTCTAAAAAATGATGAATATGCAACTATATGATATTATTAGGAATTACTGATTGTATATGTAGAATGGAATGATATATTAATGTTCTTTTGTTAAGTTTTTTAATTAATAAAAAAGTTTAAAAAAAAAAAAGAATCTCTCAGTTACTTAGTAGCTTCGATTTTAAAAACCATTATTCTGCCAATTTGCTGTAGAGAATGATTTAAATAAAAATTCTTCATGGTATTTTCTTTGTGAGGACATTGCATAAAGTTCCATTGGTCACACTGAATTTACCATATTAAATAAAAGTAAGACAAGCTTAACCATGCAAAGGAAACCATCATAGCTCTAAGTAATCAAGTGGGAGGTTTGAAATACTCCCTTTTCTAATCACATGAAGTTAATGAAATTGTAAACTCTAAGATAATGTTACTTTGTGAAGAGACCTGGGTCAAATTATCATGGGTAATTCTCAAATGGAATTAAAATTAGGTCAAAGGAAGTTCCAGTTGATTGTGATCTGGCCAATCTCAAAGCTATAATGATCAGTTGTTTCACATTTACTGGGTTATAGTTTACCCTGACATGGGCATACTTGAAATTAAGGTCTAAGTTTGAGAAACATAACAGTAGCATCCTATGCCTATTTTCTTGACAAACACTGCATACAATGGGAAGCCAGGTGCACTTAAGGACTGGGTGAAGAGGAAAGGAATGAAGAGTCTAATTTGCTAAAAACAAATTACAATGATGAAAATGGATAATAAAAATTTTGAATGATGAATAAGAAAACAAATTCCTGTGAGCTAATTGGAAATGTAAAAGATCTCATCAGAAAAATTTTATTTAGTTCCAAGACCTACTCTGCACTTAAAATTTGATTTTTTTCCTATTCTTGTAGAAATACAAAACAAATAATCGTCTCTCAAGCGATATAAAGACTGTCACTCAAAATAAAACTGCCACAAAGAGCAATAACTTTTCCTTAGAAAATTGAGTCAGGTAGAAAGTAAATTTGAAAAGCCTAAGAAAAGGAAACTTTTCTTCCTGCTATCATCATGAAAAGATCCTATACACCCTTAAAATAAGATTTGTATGCTGACTTTAGGTGCAATGGGAAAGAAATCAGAAACCTTTTCAAACATCCTTTACTGACTAGTATTCAAGCTTTGAATAGTAGTCATCATAATTCCATTGTTTTCAACAAACTTTTACTGAGTGCTTATTATGTGGTAGGTGCTGAGAACACAAAAGATGAATGTGCCTTGATCTTAACCTCAAAGAATTTATAATTTAGTGGAAAAGAGTCATGAGTGTAACAAGGAGAAAGCTTGCATTTATTGACTACCTAATATCTGCTAGATGTTTTGCTAGGACATTTACATGCTTTATCTGTTTTAATCCTTATGGAACAGGTATGAGGTAGATATTACATTGAAAAGCTATTTATCAGTTAAGAACATAAGTATCAGCCAGTGATTGGGGGAAGCTGGAATACAATGCCAAAGCCTATCTCTAAAGGTCTAATTCTTTCCACACCAGGATCCTCAAAAAAAAAAAAAAAAAAAAAAAAAAAAAAAAAAAAGGCTGCATATCAAATCCATCTTGATGTGTTGATGTGTTGCATAATAAGTTTTTGGTTAACTTGAGCTTTTATTTCATTATTTTAAAGGGGAAAATACATTCCCTATGCACCCCACATCCCCAAATACTACTACCACAGTCTTAAATACCTATATAAAAACCTCTCAAGGATTTTTTGCATGATGTAAAGCATTTAAAAATCCAATGATATGGTTATTTAATAATTTATGAGTTCATTAGAGTATATGTTTGCATGAAGAATACAATGGTAATGTGCAGTGTCTGATGGGAATTATAATTTCCTTCTGCAATGGACCTGCGCTGTAATATGGAGAGACTCCTGTTGCCATTTTGTGGTAGTGAGGGTGAAGGGGAAATGTGCTAGAGAGAGAGTGACTGGAATAGCAAGTGCCTGAAGTTATCTATCCAGATCCAAGCAGTTGGTGGTCCCGCCTCTCTTCTCAGCACTGGAGACTCGGGATGTGGATGACTGTGAAACATCATCTGAAAGTCTTAGATGAAGCAACGGGACAAAACAACTAACTCAATTGGCATCTATTGGCATGGACAGTTCCTGATACTCTGCAATTGTGGTTATAACTGTGTTTTTTAAGGTGATGCTTCTTCACATCATATATATATATAGCAATGATTTTTTTTTGCATGATGCAAAATTTCATTTAAGGCTTTGACATTGAATATAAATGGCTTTTCTTCCTCTTTCCCTAACCAGTAATCAAAGATGAACACCGACTTTAATAAGCTCCCAGGTATGAGTCCTTCACTTGTAGATGCTAACAGTTTTTTCAATATTTCATTGTCCACTACATCTGACTTTCTTAGCTAAAATCTAAGAGTTTTGCTTTACATTTCTTCTAAATTTTTCAGGTCAGCAACACATGGTCAAACGGTTTCTTGTACACTCTGCTCCTTATTTATTGTGATTCTCTTTTCCAGGCCTGACTAATGAATCTGCAAGTCTTTCCCAAATCACAAGGGGCACATCTCAGATTCTCTTTGTCCTCCTTCCACCTTCTGCCTGGCACCAAAAGGCACCTACATGTCTTGATAGAGCTTCAGGACTTGATAAACACCATGCTATAAGGATCCGTCTTCCCATGTGATGGGACAGGTGATGTAACCCAGAAGTCCAATGGGAGATGGGAGATAAGAAGGAATTGGAAATATAAATTCCAGCTCCCTTCTTTCCTCCAATGGACAAGTCCAAGGCACGGTTTCTTAGTATAGCCTTTCCAGAGCCATATCATGTGGCTCAGCGGATGTATCTGCCTATTAACTGCCTGTGTCTTCTTCCAGCACATTTTACAGCAGTAACATGTGTAACATATCATCTTATATTACTTCTGATCCTTCACTGCCCTACTTTCCTTTTCCCTCACTCTTGCTGCCCTGATATTGCGGCTCCTCAAGAAAGTGTCAACACTTAGTCTGTGCCTCAGACTTTGTTTTCTAGGCAGTCCAGGCTAAGGCAGATGTCAAAACTCTTTCACAGAAGTCCCATCAAAACTGTTTGTGGTGATTTGCTTTATGTGTCAAGTTGGCTACATTCTAGTGCCTAGTTGTTTCATCAAATAAGCGCTGGCCTGATTGCTAATGTGAGAATATTTCATAAATGGATTTAAAACAGTTGTTTGCATCTATGATTACATCTACAGTCAACAAAAGAGATTGTCTTAAGGCCAGGAATCTCTTCTTCCAATCAGTTGAAGGCCTTGAAGTGAGAATTGAGGACTTCAGTAGCGAGAAAGAAAAATTTCTCTTTCTACCTCAGCCAGTCAGCTTCTTCTGGGGAATTTAACTTTACTTTCACACCCACTTGCAGCCTGCCCTATGGAATTTGAACCTACCAATCCTCATGGTTTCATAAGCCAATTCCTACAACAAACTTCTCAATATTACACATATATATCCTGTCAATTCTGTATGACCCACAGACCACTAAAATGACATGGTATTGGAAGGCAAAAAGACCATTGAAATATTACCAAAATCAACATTACTAAAAGAATGTCTGAGAGTATTGTCTTTTATGAAAATGGCCTTGTTTGCAAGATTTTATTCTTTTGTATATGCTTTGATCAGCAATGAAAGTTTGCGCCTCATGCAGTTATTAAGTATTTATTTTACCACCCTTACTTTATGATGTGTACACCATATAATCCACTCTTCATCATTTCTCTAAGGGTCTTGGATTTCAAAGGGTTTTGCTTAACATCACCTTCGTGATATTCATTTAAAAACCTGTCTTTGGCTGTGTTATTTTCTTCCAGCGTTTTCCCTCTTCTTTTGAAATTTCCAAAAAGCTTCATCACAATTAGAATTTTGGCTGTATTATAAACATTTTATGGCACTCTCACTATTAATGGACGCTGCGTCACCCATGATCTTTAAATTATGCAGTTTCGTAACTCCCTTGAATCTCCTGACCTATTGAGGGCTTACTTTAACTCTACTATTCACTTTCTTACCCTTCTTCCTCTCTTCCTTTTTCTTATCCTTGAGGATGTTTAATGCCTTCTGTTTTAACATGCTTCTCAGTAGTTTACCAAGCTAATTGCAACCATTAATCCATTATGCCAAAATATTACCCTAGTTTTCAAAAAATAATGTATTGTGCTTGGGTAACATGTTGAAACTGTCTGAACACGCAACACTTAGAAAAATAATTAAGTGATAATTAAACACATGGATGGCCAAACTTTTGATTTGATATGTATGTTTACATTTCTATTTTTCTCCAGTTGGATGGCTTTTCTAGACCTCTCAGCTTCATCTACTTTCGTTAGAAGCATTTCTACCTTCTTAGTTAACATTCTCACTTACAAAATATGGGGAAGATGATGATGTAATACATAATAGGTTTATGAGGTGCCTGGGGAACCAGCTGAGACACAGTCTCTTGCTTGGTATCCTGTGCAGCTTAAACATTTTCACTAGGGAGCCACAAGTATTTAATACAGTGGATTTTGATTTTAGACAGTGAACTGTGTATAAAAGCTGAATTTCATTTGGGCAAATATGTTGGTGGTAAGAAAGTAGATTGGCACAATAATTTTGGAGGGCAACTTTGTATTAAAATTCTACATTTATATGCAGGTATTTTATAACAAATCTGCTTCTAGGGATTTACCTTAAAATATATACATAAAAATACACAGCTTGGGCAGCCAATGGTGGCTCAGTGGCAGAATTCTCGCTTGCCATACGAGGGATACAGATTTGATTCCCAGAGCCTGCCCATGTGAAACAAAAAACAAAAAACACATGGCTATTTTTAAAAGAATTGCTATTATTTTGTTACTTGTGCTAGAGAGAATTAGAAATAAATTAAATGTCCATTAATAGGGGATTAGTTAAATAATCATAGCAAATCAAAAATGGAATACTGCTCAGCCATTAAGAGGAGTGAAGAATTTCTAAGTTTACCAATAAGGAAGGATGATCAAGACCATGTTGCTAATTGAAAAAATAAAATTTAAAAGAATATCCATAATATGATCCCCTTGTGTAGAAAAAAAGGATATACATATATGCATTTGAATTTGCATAGATATTCAAGAATAGATAACTAAGCATGTACAATAACTTTGGTTCCTTCTAGAAAGTTACAGTGGTGGGGTGGGATTGGAGAGTGAATGAAGCATTTTGCTTTATACTCTATGCCTTTTGGTCATATTTAAAGTTTTGTAGTGAGTATTTATTACTTTTTACAATAATTTTTTGTAAAAATGAAGAATAAAAAAAATAATTTTTTCCCCAAAGGAAAGCTATCGATGAGAGTCTACTTGGAACGTTAAAGATGTTTCTGAAAAAAATAAAAAACAAAAAAAACTTTAAAAAGAGATAATAAATTTAAAACCTATTTATAAAGACCATCTGAAATACGTGTTTCCAGTGAAATTAGTCTATCTAATTGCATGTTCCTGGTTCTCAATGAAAATATTGTTTCAGAGAAATTTCTAATGTTCATGCAACCTGAAATATAATTTAAATTAGCTCATTGAATATCACCCTTGTTTGTCAACTCGAGTGCTAATAACTTGCATTATATATATTTTCTTTTTCTAAATATTTTTATTATAAACAATGAACCCACATACCAACATTCTTCACATGAACATTCTTGACATGGTTACAGTCAATGGCTCAGAGTATCATCACATAGTTGTGTGTTCATGACCATGATCATTTTTTTGAACATTTGCATCTCTCCAGAAAAAGAAAAAGGTAAAAAGAAAAACTCATACATGCCATACCCCTTACCACTCCCCTTCATTGAACACCAGTACTTCAATCTACTTAATTAAGTTTAACTTTTGTTCCCTCTATTATTTGTTTATTTTTTATTCATATTTTTTACTCATCTGTCCATACTGTAGATAAAAGGAGCATCAGATACAAGGGTTTTCACAACCACACACTCATATCTGCATTATGTATTAACCAAAGTTACTGTGTTCTCTGCTGATTTGGTGTTGTTTTTCATCTAAGAGTCATTTTGAGGCAGAGGTGCTAAGCAGTAGCCAAATATGCATGTGGTATATTTCTCCTTCAAATATAATCCTCAGAAAAGCATGTCATAGTGTTAATAAATAAATATTTTGGAATTTGGTTTTGCAATAAAGTTCTCATCATGGCATTCAAAAATGGAATTTTGGTAATCAAGGAAACAAAAATACTCTCAGGTAATGAATGTCTTTGTCCACTTCTCCTCTAGCATTCTGATATCTACCATCTCATTGGTCCATGTTTGTGTATCTAACTTTGCTTCACCAACTTGATTTGAAGTACCTTGGAGGTAAGGACAGTGCAGTATTCTTCCCGCAGTCACTGGCACGGAAAGTATTTAGCAATGGCAGAGGTTGAAATGGAGCTTTCAGAGATCCATTTTTTAAAAAAATTCGCATTACATCAAAATTTTGACATATTCAGTACTCTCAGTGTGTTTCTGTGCCTCATAAATCTCATGCAAATATTTGTTGAGCAAACACAAACCAGCACAGAGTCCAGTTTTTGAGATTTATTTCTATGTCATAATGGGAAGGCTGATTGGCTTCGCCTCTTCCGTGTGTACCCTGTTTGGCATGTATGGCAATCAGCTTCTCTATTCCTGAGAGTCTTAACTCCTTTTTCTTTACTGTCCTCAACCAATGGCTCACCAAGACCTGTCTTTGCACTTCTTAAGTATCTCATGGGATGTGACCCTTCTTTCTTGACCTCTGATTCTCTCTGAGACCCATTGTTAGTGTGAGGCCATGGCCTAATGGTCCTGTTACTGCCATGGATGGAGGCACACTCCCACTTCCCCTCTTCTATGACAGGCCCTGGCACATTGTAGGCATTTAATCAACTTGAATTATGCTTGCACTTTTCTGAAAAGTAAGATGCTGGTCTTAAATCGACAAGTATTTATGGAACATCCACAATGTGCAGAGATCTGGGCAAGATGCTTTGGACAGTATGAGGAAGTTGAAGATGTTAGGTTCTTAAAATCGATATGATTAAGCAAGTAACAAACCAAAGGAGTATACAGAAATAAAAGCAATGCTACAAGGAAGCTTAGTGTTAATGACTAGATTTGTTATATAAGACTTGAGTGCTAAAAGTTCACAGGAGAGATTGGCCCTTGTGGCCTGCAGTGGTCTGTAAAGAATATGGAAGTAGAGAGTTGTGAGCCTGGTCTTAAATGGAAAGTCAACTTTTTTTATGGGTGGAAAAGTCATCCGAGGCTGAAGGGAAAGACCAGAGAAGAAAATATGCCAGTAGAGTGGGGAGAGAAAGTAGTCTAATCCCTTGGAGCAGAAATTTCCTTATAATAATGTTCTTCACTTTTTTTTGGAGGGAAGAGCGTTATGGATACCTTTAAGAGTTTGATACATACTTTGATTTAATCTCCAGGAAATGGCCATAGGAAAATAAATGCAAAATCTTGCATAATTTTTTGGGAGGTTTAAGCACATGGACAGCAGAAAGGAACCCCGTAGGGCTCATGGAACCCTCCACTTAAGAACCACTATTCAAGAGAGATTAATGGAAAAAGAGCCTTGGAGGGTAAAGATTTTGGAGAGCCTTAGATAACAGACTAAATAGAAGTAGGGAAATCTTGAAAGACATTTCATTTTAATTTGGAAATTCTTATTTCTCCTTTGATCTTTTCATCTATAGAAATAAGAATAATGATAGATCTTCTTCCCTAGATTTTTGTGATGATTAACAGTGATGATGTAGAAAATGCACTGTATATTGACTATGATTTTTTTTCTAAAGGGAAGAAAGAGAGTCTGAAGATTTTTGGTTAATGAATAGCATGATTAAAATGGGATTTTAGAAAAGAAACTTGTTGGTAGTGTGCACACTGTAATGAAAGAGGAAGAAATTATAACCATCAAGGATAGAAGAGGAAGGAATGTTAACACCCAGCATGAAATAAGTAGGCCATAAACAACATAAACCCACAGTATGGATGAGAGCAAGGCCTCTTTTCAAAGGAAAGAAATGCCATATGAGAAGGAGGTAGCATTTAAAAATATTTCTTCCTTTAAGAGGTCACTTTTCACGGGAACTTTCTCCCACTTAGTAATTTGGGAAGGCCCAATTGCAATCATCGTAAATGTTCACTTAAAATATTTAAGAAATAATTGTGACTGACACTGGTAGGCCGTATGATAGGATTGCTGTGGGAAGAGGTGTCTGTTTTGGGGAGTTTCACACTAAATTACATAGGAAGTCATCCTACGTTGTTTGCAAGAGTAGCACCATATGCTTGATTTCTATTGGGAAAGTCGGCTTCTTTTTGCTTCTCTTATTCTTAACCTCTCCATTACAGATCATAATCAACTGATCCATAGGTCCTAAACAACGGACAAGTCCATCCTCTTCCCTCTGTCTCCACTATAATTAATTCAGATCTTTTTATTTGGCTATTGCATCAGCTTCCTAAAGGGCTCTTGGCCTCCAGGCCTTTCCCCATTTAATGTATTCTCTGCAGTGTAGCTGGAATGTGGTTTCAAATATTCAGATATGATTACATCTCACTCTTGCTTTAAACTCATCACTGACTCCTCAAGTACAATGTGGTTCAGTCTGAAATCCTTTGGGCGCTTAAAATTCACCCTCTACTTACCTCTCCACCTTATTCAGTTATTCCTGTCCACACACTGCTGTTCTGGAGACTGCCATCTCTGTTGAGCATACCCATTGCCTGTTTCTTTGCATTGTGAAGATTGCATTTATTAGGCTTTAACTTAATTGCAATTTTAAATACATGAATATAGATTAATCATGTATACCATACAATAAAATGATCTCTGCTTTACCCCTCATGGTTCCCTATGATGCTTCCCAGAGACAACTAGTTGCAATTCTTGGATATTTCTGGTGATTCTCTCTCCCTGTCTGTATATATTTTTAGAGGCTGTCTCAAATTTAAAAATTAGAAAAATTACATTTGTAGACAATTTATATATAATTTTTCTAGTTAAAAAAAATTTGAGACATCAGTTAAAAATACTACTGTAAGAAAATTAAGATTGAACTCCCTTGACCTCTCTTATTGCAATATGTATTCACCTTCTGCATTGGGTATGTCTCCTCAGATTCTCCTGGTGCTGCCCATCTCCCAGACTGTGTTTCTGCTCCTAGGAACTTGCCCTGGCAATGTTGGCCAAGAGCCAGAAACTTTGAGCATGAAGTGAGTTGGCCCAGCTGTGCAACTGGAGTATGAGATAAAAGGGAAGGAAGAATGATATCAAGATTTTGGCTGTAGACTAAATAAGAAGCTGCCAAATATTGAGACAAAAGAAACTATAGGAGGAGCAATTTGGTTTTATTTCTTTTTTTGGGGGGGGGCAGTAAATTAGAAATTTGGAATTGGCCAATGGGAGTGTGAGAAGGTTGTTAGATATCCAAATCAAAATTGAGAGTTTCATATTTAGGTATGCGCATTAAGAGAGGTTAAAGGTGCTGGAGATACAGACATGGGGACCATTGGCATCTAGGTGGGCCATAAGACCATCAGAGTGGGTGAAAGAGCCTAGAGGATGAGTGTGATTACAAAGAATCTGAGTCTGGGGGTACTGTCCACAGTTAGAGATTAGGGAGGAGAGTAAAAAACAGCCAAAGAGATTGAGAGGAAATGGCCAAAAAGACAGGAGGAAATGCAGGAATACATGAAGTTCCACAAACCAAGCAAGCCAAGTGCTCCAAGGAAGAGAGAGTGATCTACTCTGTCAAAGTAAGATGAAGACTGAGAAATGAACTTTATATTGGCCATTTGTTAGGAACTCTTTCAGTGAAGCTGTGGGGGTCAAAACAAGATTGGAGTGAAAATAGTGGGTGTAGACAACTGTTTTAAGGAGTTTTGCTAAGTAGGGGAGAAGTGAAATGAGGTGGTAGCTGGAGCTCTATTTGGAACTCCTGTTATTCAGATGTTGAACGTTCTGAATTGATTCTAATTTCCTTCTTATCTTTTTCATTTTTCCAATGGCTAGTTTCCCTGTTCTACTTGCTGAGAGAGTTTATGATCTTGTCTTAGAACTTTCCAATTAACTCTTCAATTTCAATTCTTCTTTATTTTTCTGATTGCTCGTTTTCATATAAATGTGAACTCTGTTATCCCTGGACTTAATTTATCATAAATTCCACTGAAGTTGTATGAATAGAAAATGTAGTTTTTTTTTTTTACTAGTAATAAAGATTCTTTGGGGTTTAGTTACCTTTATTTTCTTTTCCTTCAAAATTATTGTAGCATATTTGAGACCTACAAAATGACTTAAAGAATAGTACTACAAAATTGTTATGTCTATAACCAAACTTAAAATACATTTATTTTAGACTCTCAGTTTTGTATTACAAATCTAGTTTCTTCCCATCTTTCTCAAGTATTTATTTATCATTATTATTTTCTCTTTTATAGAATCTTTTTTTGTATGGTAGGGTCACGTTTCATTATTTTTCCTTGTGAATATCCTGTTATTGCAGACCATTTGTTGAATTTTTGTTGGTTTGTTTTGCTTGTTTTTTTGTTTTTTGGGAAGTGCAGGGACCGGGAATCAAATCCAGGTCTCTGACATGACAGGTAAGAATTCTATCACTGAACTACCCTTGCACTTCCTAGAATCTTTATTATGGATGGTCAATGTTAAAAATGTGAAACATATGGAAGTCGTTGCTTGTGAAGTCACTTGCGTACTCCAGCTGCAGACATGCAACATCTACTTCATTGCTGTCTATAAGTACAAATTTTCTTCTTGGGCCATATGATTTGGAGTTTCTCTCTTTGCCAGATTCATAATAGTGAAATCATATTACATCTATCCTCTTGTGTCTGGCTTATTTCACTCAGCATTATATTCTCTAGGTTCATCCATGTTGTCATATGCTTCAGGACCTAATTTTGTCTTACTGCTACATAATATGCCATCATGTGTATATGCCACATTTTGTTTTTCCACTTGGTTGATGGGCACTTGGATCATTTCCATCTTTTGGCAATTGTGAATAATGAATGCTGTTACGAACATCAGTGTACAAATGTCTGTTTGTGTCTCTACTTTCAGCCCTTCTGGGTATATATCTATATTGGTATTGCTGAGTCATAAGGCAATTCAAAATTTAGTTTTCTAAGGAACCTCCAAACTATCTTCTATAGTGGCTGTACATTATACATTCCCCCCAGCAGTGAGTAAGTGTTCTCCACATCCTCTCCAACATTTGCAGCTTCCTGTTTGTTTAATAGCAGCCATTCTTATAGGTATGCGATGATATCTCACTGTAGTTTTGATTTGTATTTCCCTTATAGCTCATTTCTCTTATAGCTAATAAAACATCTCTACATGTGCATTTTAGCCATTTGTATTTTCTCTTTGGAAAAATGTCTATTCATATCTTTTGCCCATTTTATAATTGTGTTGTTTATTTTAATTAAGTTGTATAATTTCTTTATATATACAGGAAATCAAAACTTTATTTGATATATGGTTACCAAATATTTTCTCCCATTGAGCTGGCTGCCTCTTCACCTTTTTGACAAACTCCTTTAAGACACAGAAGCTTTTGATTCTGAGGAGTTCCCATTTATCTATTTTTTCTTTCATAGCTTGTGCTTTGGGTGTAAAATTCAAGAAGCTACCTCTTATCACTTGAAAATGCTTCCCTATATATTTTTCTAGGAGTTTTATGATACTGGCTCTTACATTTAGATCTTTGAACCATTTTGAGTTAATTTTTGTATAGGGTGAAAGAGAGGAGTCCTCTTTATTATTATTTACCTCCTAAAGCTCTTTCCTGCTTACTGCATTGATTTCTATTTCTTCTAAGTCCAATTATTTTCTGTTTGCTTTGGCTCTTTCATGTTACAGGGCTTCCTCGTATTTGGAGATTCATTTCTGTCTGTGCATAGTTAAGAGTGGGGCCCTAGAAAACTCTTTGGGGTTAACAGGAAAAATTGTTGACACCCCTTTTCAACATGAAAAGGTTAGAATGGGCACAGCCCCCAAATCCCTATAGATTGGGAGAAGAATCAAAGGAAAAGGAGGAGTTATATCAGAGAAGATAGGATTTAACAAATGATTATGACTGCTGTATCACTATAATATTTCTTTTAGCTTCCAGTGTTTTAGAGCAGCTAGAAAGAAAAACTTGAAAATGTGAAATGGTAACCCATACCAAACTTTGAAATCTGTTCTGTAACTACCTGTTAAAATGTATTTTGAAAATAATTGCTTTTTTGGGGGGAGGGGGGATGGATATATGTTATATTTCACAATAAAAACTTTTTTTTTTTTTTAAAAAAGAAGCTCATTAGAAGCTTTGTGTGTCTTGTATCTTGGAAGCTCTGGCTGGCTGCGACACTTCACTAGGCTAATCCAGCTCTTTCTTGTGACACCTCAAGATGTCCATACCCTTAATCTGTCCCGGATCATTCTGTTTCCCCAGAAAAGAAATTTGCAATTTCCCATGTAGGGAGTATAACCCCCAATATGAGAAAGAGCATTGAGGTGTCATACTATCTACTATGCAGATTTTTTCTTACTCTCCCCGTCTTCGGAATGGCATCTTGTCCCCTGCTTCAGCTGTGCTTGGGGTCTGAATCAAGAGCTGCTTAGTTTGGTTTTTCCGGGGAGTAAACTTCCTTATCTTTCACCAGGTGTTGAAGAAAGATTGTTCCCTGGCTTTGCAGATTGGGGACAGTGAGGTGGGTCCTCTAAAAACTCCCTACAAGGTTGTAGCCAGTCCTGTTGTTAGCCCCAAACTGTACATTGGCTCCTAGGGGTGTCTAATGTTTCCAGTGTCTGAGCTTTTTTGGGGTTTTATGGAGCAAATCCATTCAGCTCACAGTGCAAGCAGTAGGCTTCAGTCTTTCCACTCTGCTCTGCCATTCCCCCCCCCGACCCCGCAGCTTTCTTCCATCTCTCACCTCCTCCATGCTCTCTTTCTCTCCCTCTCTTTTTATTTTTATTTTTAACTTTTGGGTTTAACTATTTATTTAATGTAATTTTAAAGGCGTTATGAGGGAGCTCAGAGGTTTGTTCAATGTTTTCTATTATCTGTGACACCATTACTTGCCACTACCCCATTCAGATGTGACTTTTCTCAAGAAGATGTCCCCAAGCAGAAGTAACCATTCTCTGTTGGGATTCTGATACTGCTCACATGATAAATAATTCCCTTATATTATCCATGACTTTGTCACTTAATTAGTCACAAGGGCAACAGCATATAATAGTAGATTAGTCAATTTTATCACAGCAAAATGACTACTACTCTATAGCTCTGCGAAACTAAGAGAGTTATTTACCCTCTTTTGGTCTAGTTTCCATAGACTTGTGATAATAATGCCTACTACATAGTGCTATGGATGGGGGTTGGGGGGCAGAATTGATTAGCTTAATATATATAGAGCATTTAGAGAAGTAGCTGGCTCATTTTAAGCACTCAGTTAATTTTTACTATATTAATTTTTAAAATAATCTAACTTGGGCTACATTTTTAGAAAGGTTTTTCCTTTCTCTCTCTCTTCTTAAAAAATATAATTGTTCTAACTCATAACTGTTCTTGATGAAATATTTGAGAGTCAGGTCAGAGAGGGAAAAACCTATGTTTGAAGTCTTGGGATTAGGTCTGGCCTCTAGAGTGAGCTACTTTTGTTCCACTCTCCTCATGTCTCTGGGTAATGAATGCCTCTTTCTCTCTCTTCCCATCTGAGGACTATGGAAGATTTTGCTTTTCTCTCTTCTGAATTGGCCTTAAAAGGGCAGATATTCTCTTTTTTGTGATCCAACTTTGCTTGCTTGGAAAATTTTCATAAGAAGATCTACAAGAATCATAATGAAAATGAATGACATTAAGTTAAACAGTGAAATGCAGTGCTTTGCAAGCTATATGGGTTATGGGGATTTTATTTTATTTTTTACCTCTTCAGGTTTGTGAGGCAAATAAAGGCAGAGTTTGTGACATTGATTAATAACATATTTATAAGCACTGGATGTTGAGAAACTTGTGAAGCTTTTTAAGCATGATATTTGCTTTAACCTTTATAGTAAATGGTAGAACAGTATTGGTAGAAAAGAGTAGAAACTAAATTCCTTCCTTTAATTGGGGGGGAGGTGGCTAAATCAAATGGTGAAAAAATACACATAGATCCCGCTATCATTGCTCCTGTAGACTCATGGGGAAACTGACTTTAAGTAAAATACTAAATATATAATTGTAAAGTATAAGCATTTAAAAGATAATATCAAGAATGAGGGGTTATTGTTTAGATTGGGGTATGAGAAGGCGTTTCTTAGGAAAGGGCTAAGATATAAAGGTTGATTATAAGTCATCCAAGTGAACATTGAGGAGGAGATCGTTCAGGAACACTTTGGATAGGAAAGCTTGGTGAGTTCAGGAGCTGTTGAGGCCAGTTGGATTGGCGTTTGTTACAGGGAGAGAAAGGTAGAGTAAGAGGCTGCAGGAACCAGTGAGTGCTGGAAGCACACAGCCTTGCATACCATGGTAAGGATGTTCTATGTTATTCTACATACCATGAGAAGTCACTGAACTATCTTGGCAAAGAAGTGACCCATTTATGTTTAAGAAAAGAAAGCATTGGCTGCCGTGAGAAGAGTTTAGAGAGAGGCAAGAGCAGAGGAATGAGAGCAGGTAGGAGGGAAATTCAGAGGTTGCAGGTTAGGGTAGAAATGGAGAAAAGCGGTAGGGCAGTAAGAAAGAAGAATGTGTCATATATGACTTAGAAAAGTTCACAAATCAGGGGAGAAACACAAAATCATAAATTATTAAGGGCAGTTCATAATAATACTTTTTTTTCTGGTCATCGATCCTTCAAGTTCTAGATGATGTCCTGTCTTCACAAAACCTTCTCTGACCACCTGAGGCAAAAGTCAGCTTACTCTCTGCTTTCATCTCTTTATGTAGCATTTGTTGGTCATTGGAAGTTTGTGCATGCTGTCCTTTTTCCTGTTCATCTTGATATATGATATTTTTTCTCTCTACATAGATTTTAAACTCAATGGCAGAGGCCTTTTTATTTTTATGAATTTCTCAAATGTTCTAGTAGAGTTTGATACAGAGCACGTTCTCAATAAATATTGTCTGATATTTAATAATTGAAAATATTATGATTTTGGAGAGAACATTTGAAAAGGACATGATAGTGGTAGTGATTTCTTCTCCTGTATTCGATTCATAGAGAATAAAATAGATCATGTATGTAGTCTAATTTCTGAAATATGTTTGTGAGTATAGCCTATAAAGAACTATGGGATAATTTATGGTGGATAAAATTTATTGTAATATACATGCTTAATAAAGACAGATTGAGGGAATTCAATGCTTTTGTTTTCAAGCCTTTGAATTAACCGTTTCTCTCAGGAATTAAAAATGCTGGTTGCATTTTGAAGAACATGGCATTGGTAGAGATGGGAGGAGGAGCAGAGAGAGGGCTTAATAAGTTACTTGCTTAATATGGTTCTGTATGATATATAAAAAGTAGATATGACCTCAGAACTCAAATAAAGCTCTCTAAATGGGTGCCCATGATAGTACAACCCACACTCACTACCTTCTAAGAAAATAGGACAGAGTATGCTGACCCCTTGGGGTCTCTGAAGAACACCTTCTCTGACTGCTCTCAAAACAGTCTGTTCTAGTTTTATTTTCCTATGATCCTATGGAGACAATGGAATGAGGTTCGGGGCAGGAGATCTCACTGCTATCATTGAGCTATCCGCTCCTGTTGCTATTATTGATCACAATTAGCCCCTTGCTGATGCAAGTATTTACATAAATATGGTGCACGTATTAATTGCATACCTAACTTGTGCTAGGCTACTTTGGAGATTTCGGTAAGAAAAAATAAACTATGCTTTCAAGGAACACACAGTGGTAGTCAGGTTTGTACATAGGCATACAATTTTTTTTCTATGGAAATAGAGATTTTTTTTTTTTCCCTGTGAAAGGCTTAGCTACCTATGCCTTTCTATGTTTAAGACTTTGTTAAGTCTATGTATAAGACTTTGGAATCAGGGCAACTTAGTTTATCAGCTTGTCTTCTCAATGTAGTAGCTATGTGTACTTGGGTAAGTTACCTAATTGCCTTGAGCCTTTTTTTCTTCTGTCCTAAAATGAAGAGTGCTACCTTCATTCTAGGATTGTTGTAAGAATTAAAAGAGATATTGTGTTCAAATCTCTTAGCAGAGGGTATTACACATGGTGAGTGGTTAATATCATATGCATATATATGTACATGTTAAACATGAAGATATATTCCACTTGTCTTACAAGTGCTTACATATTCATTTGTGGTTCCAACCTTTCTTTTGCAAAGAAAAAGTTGGTGATAATGATCTATTTCCTGGGGCTGAGTCAGACCAGTTGGCCCAAGGACCTACTATTTCTTCACAGCCCATGTACTGCCCTTCCATGGTTTAGCTTCCCGCCCACTCCACCCTTCCCCGCACCCTCCTAATTGCCTCCCACCCGCCCTCACAGGACATGACTTTCCCTTTCTCCTATTCCAAATGGTTGTGCAAGATTCAGGATACTCTTTATCCTAGGAACTCAAGCAAACTTTAGGAAAAAAATGCTTGGTTTTTTCAAAGCACGAAATGAGGCAACTTAATCTCTCACTTCATCCATGAGTCAAGAAATTTATTGGGTATGAGTTTCGATAGCGTCTTCTTTACTGATTTGGAACAAGCTTGATAAGCTGTTCACTGCCTCTTAGCTTCAGGTTCCTTGTTTGTAGAAGCAAGATTGTGAAATGGGAAGGTTTGGTTGCCTGTGATGACTGAAGCTCAGCTATGGTGTGTGGTACTGGAAAGTGTTTGGCAGAGAGATTGTTGTCAAGGAAATCGGGGATCTGGACTCTTAACATCTCTAACAGGGTGAGCTTAGATTGGAGATAAAAGCGTGGGAAGAAGAGGAACAGGAATGAATCTTCCAAAATATCCTGACCTAAATCTTTTTTTGGCAATGTTTCCTCTCTTTCTTGTCTGGTCTGAAGATGGGGGTAGGGTTGTAAAGAATGATATGAAAAAGAGATGGAAGAATGAACATCAGGATATTGGGTGTTAATGTTGTGGCCAGAGCCAAACAAACAAGACCACTTTTCTCATAGGGACACCATAAGGCATTGCCATCCTAGTTTGTCTACAAGAAGGACATTGTAAAAATTGAGATGAACATTCTGTTAAATGACTCATTGGATCTATTGTATAAGATTTAGTCTTACATCTTCTTGAATGAGTTTATATTTTCAGCTGATGTTATATCTTTGGGTGATGATTTTCTTAAATTAATAATATTATAGAAGGGCTAGAGAAAACTTATGGCCTCTGAAAGAAGCTGGGAATATCACTACCAAGATTCTCCTCCTATTAAGCCTTGCTTCCCACACAAATTTAATTTAAATTGCTCAACATAAGCATTATAGATTCGAAAATAAGAATGAAGATGCTTCCTATTTCCTTCCTCATCACTTCAGGAGGACTTACTACTTTGGCTTGCTCAGAAGGCAGAGAACTTAAATATAATCACAGATTTCCTTAGGTTGGGACCTTTCCCCGCAAACGCCTAACCGACTAATGGAATGACTAATGGAACTTACACTGACATTCCACTCATTTTAAAATAAGTTTTACCTTTTCGTGATTATCACTATGGTAGGTTTAACATGTTTTCTATCTGCAAAAATTAGAGAAAGCATTTCCATTTATTAAAAATAAAGCTATTTGATTCCCAGTGCCTGTCCATGTGTTCTAGTTTGCTAGCTGCCGGAATGCAACACACCAGAGAAGGATTGGCTTTTAATAAAAGGGGATTTATTTTGTTGGTTCTTCAGAGTAAAGGCAGCTAACTTTCCACTGAGGTTCTTTCTTATGTGGAAGGCACAGGATGGTCTCTGCTGGTCTTCTCTCCAGGCCTCTGGGTTCCAACATCTTTCCCCGGGGTGACTTCTTTCTCCATCTCCAAAGGCCTGGGCTGAGCTGCAAGTGGTGAGATGAGGAATGCCGAGCTGCTTAGGCTGTGCTATGTTGTGCTCTCTCATTTAAGCACCAGCCAATTAAGCCAAACGTCACTCATTGCAGCAGACACACCTCCTAGCTGACTGCAGATGTAATTGACAATAGATGAGGTTCACGTACCGTTGGATTATGTCCGCAGCAACAAGACTAGGTATGCTCACCTGACCAAGTTGACAACTGAATCTAACTAACACACCATGCAAATAAATAAATAAAAAAATAAAAATAAAAATAAAGCTAGCCCATTGATAGTTTAGTTTTTCTATATAGTGCTACTCATTAGGCAATCCTTATTTGCAGGGAGAAAAATGAGTGAAAGGGGGAGAAGGGGTGGCCAGTGAAATGTTGCATTCGAGGGTCAGGAAAGGCCTTGCTAGGTGGGAAGTAATATTTGAGCTGAGAACAGAAGGGTAACAATAATAACCAAAATAATCATTATCAATATTTATCTTAATATCTTAATATTGATCTATTTCCTAGGGCTTGGAGTACTTATGTTCTGGTCATTTACATATAGCACTTCATTAGGTACTGGGATTCAGGCTTGCAAGTTGAGTCCCTGCTTTTAAAAGTTTCTGCCCTTATGGCTAAGTCCTAAGAAGAATTCCAGGAAAAGGACTGGCAGGTACAGAGTCTGTAAGTAGGCTTGAAGCCAGCCAGGATGCTGAGGAACCAAAGGAAGTCCAGAGTAGCTTGTGTGGAATGAGCTAGGGAGAAAAGACTGCAAATATGAAGAAGTGAGTTGCAGGCTATAGTAAGGAGTTTTAATTTTATTCTTTAGTGAATTGGAGGGTTTTAAACAAGGGAACAACAAGAGTTGATTTACCATTAGGCCTTTGTAATCTCATTCATTTTTTAGATATTCAAAGGAAAACTTGCTTCTAACTTGTACTCATCACATACCATGCAACTTGCCTTGAGATGGAGATTTTTTTTTAAAGCATTTGTAATATTTTCTCTTTATTCAATAGTTATCTATTGCAAGGGATAGAACTTAGCTACCAATTTCTTCTTGTCTTTAAAACACCCAAGCTTAAATATAGACCAATTGAATAATATTGTCCACCACAGTTGCAGCCAGGCATGTTGGGCACCACCTAGCAGATCTGTTTTTAAGTGCATCTCCTCATGACCTTAAGACTTGTGAGATGATATAAATATTTAACATCTTATGAACAATCTGAGCAATCATAGTTTGCTCTGATATTAAAAATATAATAAGGATGGAGAAAAATCTTTATAACAGAAAACAGACCCAGATCTACAAAATCTATTATAACTTTTTGGTTCATAAACTTCTTTCTCAGGAAATCATGCCTTGAACTTCAACTAGATTGTTTCAGTTTAAGCTTGTTCTTTTATTGCATTGAGTCATTATTTGATGATCAGAACTGTCTCACCTAGCTTTAAATGTTACTAGAAGAGTGGGTCCTGGGTTTGATCAAACTTAACCAGGAATGTCCACCACATAAGTAATGACAAAACTCTTTGTGGGTAGGTACGTAGTAAAGAGATTAACATTTTAAATATCACAGTGGGTAGAAAGCAGAAATAACTTCTCTAGCCTTGTGCAGAATTAAAGAGTTGAGTTCCATCAGGATGAGAAAATGGATGTTTTGGCAATCCCAAAGCTTAAGAGAGTCTTCTTTGACTGAAACCCAAAACAAAAGCAAAAATTAAAAGTAGGAAGTAGCTTAGTACTTAGAATATTGAAAACATATGGAAAAAAAAAAAAGATTGACCCAAGAGCTTAGAGAAGATTTTTTTTTTTTAAGGCAATGAATTGACTAATGAAAGGGACAGAAAAAGTTTGATTCAGACGTAGGTATTAATGTTTATAATAGAGACCAGAGAAATGGATGGGAGTGAGTAAAAGGGGATGTTCCCTTAGTAGGTTGATGTTTTTGGCAATAGTACAAGTGATGTTGCAAGAAGGGAAACGGTCTCAAGATGTAAATCTCTTACAGGTTGGCATTTGCCCAAAACTGAAATGTTGACAGGGAAGTGGAGGCACACCCAAAAACATCCTGATTAAATTGCAGGTGTTGTGCAAAACCAAGTGGGAAGAGTAAATATTTTATAACCAGTAAGCATATTTTGGAGTTGTCTTATAGATATGATGCATATGGTGCGTGATATTAGGGCACAACGTTAGGGTTTTACATTTCTGTTGTATAGCCAAACTTTACTCAGATTATCGTAAACTCCGATTTGGAAAAGACTTCAGATCATCTTTTCCAGTGGATTCTTTGAGAAAAAAATTTTTTTTTAGCAGAAATAGCTCCTTTCATATGAAATCTTTAGTGGAACTCTACTATATAAAACAAAAGGTATTTTACTAGTAAAAATAATTTTGAAAGTTGAATATATATACTCACTGTACAGTCAATAAATGAAACCATGGGATTGTTTTGATTAGTACAAAAACTTGGAATCAGAGTTACTGTGTGACACTTGTGATTTTGTGCAACCTTTGGCATCACATTTATTGAGTATTTTGTTGTTGCACATTATCTAGAAAATCTGGATTCACCCAGAAAACGAGTTGCAAATGGGAGGTTTTCAGCAGCTCATCTTGCAATCTCAGTATATGCTTATAGGAGAAGCCTTAATTCTATGGCCTATTCAAAAATGAGTTAAACTGGAAGCACAAATTAATGAATTGGTGATTTCTAATGTGTTAGCATCTGACATATAACTTATTTGGGTGTTTTGAATACTATGATATTTAAAATATTACCACTCCCCCGCCCCCCTGCCAAATGCAAACTGAGTCTAACACCTCTGGAACGCTTGAAGCTTTTCCACAGAAACCCAGGGCTCCAAAGAATATTAGTTAGTGTTGATAGTGATGGTATGATAATTATTTCAGGCGTTTCAAGAATTGAAGACTGCAATCCAGCAAAATAAACAAGCTTAACACTGTTAAATAAAGTAATCTACATTCTAGCTAGGAAATGTCACATTTGAGACCAGAATCCAGGCCTCTTGACCTTTCTTCTGTTTGATTTTCATGGAAAATGAATTCAACACAGTGTGGTAATGGCTTGCTTACTGTCACTTCTGTTCATTTAGCACTTTACTTGAATATGCCTTGTTGGATAAAGCTCTATCTTTTTTACTGTGCATTCCATCAGCTAGATTTTGTTTCTTGCCTAAAGGAACTGAGACCTGTAATTTTCTACAGTCACTAGCACACTATGTGCATAATAAAAAATTAATAATAGCATATTGATTATACATTTAAGAAACTTATGAATTTTTTCTCAAACACCCATTATGCTGATGCTTCCAACTGTTACCATTTTTCAATGCCTAGATGCATCTATCCACATTTTTATTTTAAGCCTTCTGAAATAATTTTATTTACAGTAATTAATTAAGCAAATGTATATTGAACATCCACTATTTCCCCAACACTGGGATAATTCTGTGGAAACAATTGTGAGTCTTCCTTGGGACAATTTCATATATTATCAGTATAAACATTTATAGAAACTGTCATGCCAGTGGGTAGCTATCATGGCTCAATTTGTTTTTAAATCTTTAAAGCTCCTGGTTTAACTATACACTTTGGTAAGGATGGTTGGCATTTTCTCCTCTCATTTAGCGTGGCAGCATTCTAAAATGGAAATACCTTTAGGTTTTTTGTTATTGTTGTTGCAGGGAGATTGCAGTTACTTCTTTAGCTATACCTTGGTATTGCTTTACAATAATTCATGACCCACTTTATAACAGTGAGTTATTACCTATCCAAGTAAAAGTGTTTGTTTAGTTCTTCAGTTTTCATAACAAAATTTCAATATTGTTTTTTCTAAGGTATTCTATTGAACCATATAAAACTGATGTTTTGGAGCCCAAGAATATTCAAATATTGTCAGTTTCATATGACTCTGCCTCATGTATAGATCCAACTCAAATCAACAAATAGTTCAATGTCCAAACCTAATAAAAAACTGTGTGGATTAAAGGGATAATATTGCAAGTTTTGTTCAAAGCAGGTGTCAACAAACTTTTCTGTAAAGGACCAGATTGAAATATTTTAGGCTTCGCAGACCATAAAATCTGTCATAGCTACTCAACTCTGTTGTTGTAGCATGAAAGCAGTCATAGACACCAAGGGAATGAATGAGAGTGGCTGGGTTCCAGCAATGCCTTATTTACAAGAAAAGGTGGTGGGCTGGATTGGACCTAGATTGTTCCCCCCTGGTTCAAAGGCTAGGGAGCTATATCCTCAGACCAGGCTACCTTGTATGTATTGTTATAAATTGCCTTTGTTGAATTACTGTGGTGTTTTGCCCTGGGCTTTAATCAGAGAAGTAGTTGAGAAACAACATTATGAAATCCTTCATTGCATTTGCTCTGGGGATGCTAGTGAGAATATTATTCAGAAGATGAATCAGTATTTCACATGAAGTATTTCTCCAGACCTAAGTTCTATGAAATGATTTGCTTCTTCCCTGCTTAACTGATTTTTTGATTGCCATGATGAAAACTATAACTGTCTATGTCTCCCATTTTAACTTTGACCACTAAGAATATTAGAACCAAATTTCAGGTTCAGCTAGAGCAACTATTTTGCCTTTTTTTGGTCTGTAGGTTTCAGACTTCCTTCTTTTCTATAATTGGTCTTGTTTTAACTTGCATTCATATTTATAATTTATATTTTTCCTGGACTCTAAAATTTTGAATTATAACATACCATTCTCTTGTGTGCTTTGTCATTGTAAACTGCCTCAAATTCTTATGGATCATGTTTGAGGGTAAATCTACAAAGTCAGAAAATAATATATATTTTATATCTGAAAATCCAATTTCCTACAAAATTTCATTAGGAAATTTACTTTAACCTCTAACATAAACTATTATACTTTCAGTGCAACAAATAACTTGTGAATAGATATTTTTCCTGCCTTCAAGGAGTTAATAGCCTGATCGAGGAGTTAGATATGTAAACAAGTAATGACAAAGCAACAAGAAAATTGTCAGGAAGGAGGTACATAATGGAGCTTGAGTTTTTAAGGAATGAGGCTGTTTGCATTATTTTCCTCTTTAGCATGATGAAGCCCGCTGTGCAGAAACAAATGTTTTGCACATAGTTATTACTTTCTATTGAAATATTTGAAGGCATGTAAGGAAGATGATGTTATACTGTCTCTATTTATAAGCTCAAAAACTCTATATAATTACTAACTCAGACTTTGATATCTATAGTTTAGAAAAACATGTCAATTTCATCCAAGACTTATGTATGTGTTAAGGCCAGGAGTTTAAACCTTTCATCCAAACTAGTATCTGAGCATTTCAAGTCTTTAAGTTTATATTACAGTCCACTAGCTTTTTTCACCAAGAAAGACAAGTATTCCTTCATGTTTTTTAAATACCAATAAGCAAGCATAGACTGGATGATTAACACTTCATAAATAGTATTTTAATGGCATTAAAGAAACGACAACACTAAGACAAAATGATATCCATAATTATATTCTGCCTCAGTAAATTAAGCTCTTGTAATTGTTTCTTTTACTTCACGTGCAAAATAATTTAACACTGTTAAAATCATATTCTTTATTGTTGTGTTCAAGAAATTGTAACACAAGAATTTCACCATCAAGCGATATATTTTCATTATAATTTTCATACCTGAAAATGATGCATTAATTTATTCATTCAGCAAATATTTATCAAGCTTTTATTACATGCCAGGTTATATTAGGGATGCAAGGGATACAGTAGTCAAAAGGGTAGAGGAGGCCCTTGACCTCACGGAGACTACATCCTGATGAAAGAAGACAGACAATAACCAAGGATTCCAATTCTTTAAAAGACGCAGCTAAGCATTAAGTAAATATATGATACAAAAATATATTTTTAAATGAGTAAATGGCAAAGTAAAGTGATAAAAATAAACATGGAAGTGAGATAATGAGAAATTGTTGGAAGATAGTTCTGGGTGACAGTCTCTAAAAGCTTTTCTAAAGAGTGATGAGAGGAAGTCAGTCATGGGAAAACCTGGCAGGGAAGAGCAGTTATTTAGAATTTACTAAAATTTCCCCTATTGCTGGGTAATTAAGTTATTTACAATTTTTATTATCAACAATATTGCAATGAGCATATCCATATACACATATTCTTTGCTCTCTTTATTCTTTCCCTTTCTTACCCCTAAAAAAAAAGATATCTTTTTAATCAAGCATCAACATTATGCCATATGGAATGACTATATTAGGAAAGAGGTTGTATTTCCTTGGAAATGCCTCACTCTGGAGTCCTAAGTCCTGTTTCCATGGAGGGTTTTTGAGAAGTTTCACTTCCATTCTTTAAGGGTGGAGCTTGAGGCTAAGAGCGTCAGGGATTTGACCTCCAGGAATGCCACTAGGATGGAGTTGATCCCATGGGATGTATATGAAGGATTTGGAGGGTGGTTTAAGGATAAAATAAGAAAGGAGGCATATTGTTTGAAAAGAGATTCCCACTCACTCATTTAAAGCTGACTATTGGGAAATGCAACTCCATTTCCGCTGATCTGGGCAAAGCCTTTTATTTGGCTGTGTTTGTTTTTCCCTCAGCTTCTTGCAGGTCACCTGTCTGCTGTATGGCTTCACCCTTTCAGACATCCTCTTGAGTGGAGTTCATTTCAGGGTGCTCATGGAAAGCTTCCTCTCCCAAGGTCTAACTTTGTGTCCTACCATAGCACTCTGGGATCCTCATGCTTTGACCCTACTGTTGGTGAAAATACAGTTCTCTCTCTGCTCTGATACCAAGCAGGTCATTTTATCTGGTCTTTTTCCTTTTAATTTTCTGGGAGAGGGTTCCAGTCATCTCAGACCTTTATCCCTGAGCCTGATGCTAGAGCAGGTCAAAGGGTGGTGAAGCTAAAGGGTGGTGAAAGAGGTCAAGTGAGGAGGTGATCAGAAGCCAATGATGGCTCAGGTCTCCACTGCACTGATTGGACCTGATTCAAGGCCCAAGCTGGGAAGAGGGGACAAATTTATATTAGATAAAAGTTTGGATCTTTGATATAACACTAGACTGTAATTTTAAAAGCCCATTTTCAGTTCCTACAATAAAGAAATTTCACATGTAAGAATATAATATTTGTGGTAATTTGAAGCTTTATGTATCTTCGTAAAACATGTTCTCAAATCTAATTAATTTCTGTGGGTGTGGACTCATTGGAAATAGGATCATTTGATGAGGCTACTTCAGGCATGGCCTACCTCATTCAGGATGGAACTTAATCCTTTGACTGGAGTTCTTCATGAAAGAATGAAATTCAGTCAAAGAGAGAGAAAGCCATGGAAGCTGAAATTAATGGACCCCAGAAGAAAATGGAGAGATCAGCAGACACTGTCATGAACCTTGCCTTGTGGCCAGGGAGCCAAGAATTACAGGAAACCAAGATTTGCTGGCAGCCAGTCTTAGCGAAGAAAGCATTGCCTTGATGATACCTTAATTTGGATATTTTCTCAGTCTCAAAACTGTAAGCTAGTAAATTCCCATTGTTCAAGCCTAACCATTTCATGGTATTTGCTTTAAGCAGCCTAGGAAACAAAAACACTATTTTACAAAACAGGGATCCACAAACTAGTAGGAAAAAGACACCTATACCAGCATGAACTTGTCTTATGCTACAGCATACTAACAACACTATCTCAAAGTCATCCTTCCACTCTCATCTCCTGATTTTATGATCACCTCCTACATAGTACATGATGGTGGAACTGGATTGGAACCAAGCCTTTGGAAATCCTTTAGTGCAGTAGTTGTGATGGTCATTGGAATTGTTCTGGCGAACTGTGCTGTTGTTTTGTTTAGTTGAAATCCGAATGACATGAAAATCTACATTTTCAAATTCTGCTTCACATATACACTGGTGTTTTCTGTTTCACTCATTTGTATGTGGATTCTTATGTCAATACTGCACAATTGCACTATTTTAATTGCTGTAACCATATCATAAATTAATATTTTTTCTAAAATGTCTGTTCTATACTGCTTATTCTTCCATTTGTACTTTAATATATATGCGTGTTTCCTGTTTTATCAAAGTATTATATGCATATATTAAAAGCTTCAATACGGAATGTTTTCTAATTAAAAGCACCAATCCTGGCCCCACTCCTGGCTGCACTCCACCAGTCTCATTCCCAAGAGGCATTATTTTGAACTCTTTAAATTGCTCTGCTGTTAGTTTTTTAGAGGTTAGCAGCCAGGAGTGGGGCCCTTAAAATGTTCATATGGCTAATTATTGGTTTATAGATAACAATGGACATCTTGTTATGACTGATGATGATTTTGAACACTTAAACCAATCCTCTCACTTTGTTTCCCCCATCCTACTGTAGTTGTATTATTGTATTTAATGCCTCTATTTGTCACTTCTATAACCTTAAATAAACATTTAAACATTTATATCTCAATTATCAATTCCTGAGTTTCAAATTAAAGATGAGGAAATCTCTTTCCTTACCTTCTTTTCACCTCACTCTTCAACTAGTAAGTGTCAGACATGGGTACTTTATATAATTTAAAGGTTGATAATACTTTTCTGTTATTTTAGATGCCGCAGCAGGTAGTAATGAGTTAAAAGAATTTTTCTCTTTTTTTTTTTTTTTGCAAAAGCTGCAAGAATACAAAATACCAGAAGTGGGTTGGCTTTTATAAAGGAGATTGAGTTACAAGTTACAGTTCTAAGGCAGTGAAATGTCCAAATTAAAGCACCAACAGGAGGTTACCCTCTCTTAAGAAAATTTGATTGTGTCAAGAGTTTCTCTGTCAAATGGGAAGGCACATGTCTGCTGTCTTCTCCTGACCTCTGGGTTCAAATAGCTCTCTCAGCTACTTCTGCATCTCCAGACATCTGTGTCTTGGTTTCATCTCTCTGCTTTCTGTGTCAGCAATCCAAACTCTCTCCAAAATATCTCCCTCTTAAGGAATACTTACTTTATTACTCCCTCAGTAAGTGGATTAGGACCCCGTTTAAATGGGTAGGGTCATAGCTCCATGGAAAGAACCTAATCTAAAGGTCCCACCCATTATAGGTCTGCCTCCACAAGATTGGATTAGATGAACATGATTTTCTGGAGTACACAACAACTTCAAATCAGCACATTCCACCCTCTGGACCCCAAAAGACATGTTCTTTCCAAACGCAAATACATTCATTCCATTATAATATCACAAATTCCTTAAACCATTTCAGTAACAATAACAAATAATGCAAATAACAGTATGAACAGGTCAAAAACAGTACAAAATTCCATCAAAATCACTTATAGGTGTGGTTTGTCCTAAGGCAAAATGCTCCTCTGGCTGTGGACTGTGAAACTTAGAACTAGTTGTCTGCTTTCAATATACAAAGGAGGGACAGTCATAGGATAAACATTCTAATTTCCACAGGGGAAAATTGAGTGGAAAACAAGGGTCACCAGGCCCCCCAAATTCCAAAAACCAGCAAGGCAAACTCCACTAGATTTTAAGGTCTGAGAATCCAGTTTCATCCTGGGGGCTTGAAAGAGCATCAGTTCCACCCTTTCCCCCAAGGGTTTATGCAGCAGCCCTGCTCTCTGCAAACACTGGAGTGAGGGTTGCAGCACTGGGAAGACCACCTTGTTCTAGGCCCCCCCCTCCTCAAGTATCTGGATGGCACCCAGATTGTCTGCCATCTCTGAGGCACATGCTAAACCCCTTAGAACAGTAGGGTGGCAGTCAGGCTGCCCCCAAATCCCTGGGGAATGAGGTCCACCCCAGGGGGCAACACTCTTCTGCCCACCCTCTGCCTCTAGAGCAAACTCACCTGTTCCCCATGCATGGCTGGGTCTGCTTTCCTGGCTCAAGATTTCTAGGTTCCAGACCTTATCTTCCATAGTTCTGCCTTTGAAGTCAACTTTCCTTCAATCTGTTCTTTTAATCTGGCTGGCAGTGGTTTCATTTATACAGAGCTCACACAAAAAACTTGTTGGTTTCACATGCAGCATCCAAGAGTTCCAGTTATCATACAATAGGACCTTCCATATATCCTTTCTAGATATCTGCATTTTCCACCCTGACATGCAGTGAAATGGCTGTTTCCATTTTTTCCTTAAATCCTCACATGGGGCAATATTCTCTGGGGTCTCATTTTCCAAAAGCTCAGAATTTTCCAAACTCTCAGTTTCTGGTTTCTTTGTACACAGAGTTCAGTTCTTAGCTAATCCCTTTCCTCTTGCATTTTACTACAAGCTGCAAGAAGAAGCCAAGCTGCATTTCCACATTTAATTTGGAAATGTCCTCAGCTAGATAGCCAAGCTTGTCATTTTCAAATTCTGCCTTCCCTCCAACACCAGGACTCAGCTTTGCCAAATTCTCTGTCACTTTAAAACAAGGATTGGCTTTTTTCCAGTTGGCAATGCCACATTCATCACTTCTGTCTAAATCCTTATTGGAGGTATCTTTAGAGTCCATATTTCTACCAACAGTCTCTTCAAAGCAATTCAGGCCTTTTCTTTCAAGCATATCACAGTTCTTTCAGGAATTTCTCCTTATCCATTTCTAAAACTTGTCCAGCATTGTTTTGATATTTGCAAATCACAACACTCTACTCCCAGTGCCAAAATCTGCTTCAGTTTTCTAAAGCTGCTGAAATGCAATATGCCAGAAATGGATTGGTTTTATAAAGGGGATTTACTAAGTTATAAGTTACAATTCTAAGGCTATGAAAATGTCCAAATTAAGGCACCAATAAGAGGATATCTTCTGTCAAGAAAGCTTAGTCACATCAGGGTTTTCTCTGTCACATGGGAAGGCACATGGCAATGTCTGCTCTCCTCTCCCTGTTTCTGGGTTCAAATGGCTCCCTCAGCTCCTTCTGCATCTCCAGACATCTGTATTTCAGTTTCCTTTCTCTGCTCTCTGTGTTGGCTCTCTCCAAAATGTCTCCTTCTTAAAGGACTCCAGTAAGTAGATCAAGACCCACCTTGAATGGGTGGGGTCATATCTCCCATGAAAACAACTTATCAAAAGGTCCCACCCACAGGAGAACTGTCCCCACAAGATTAGATTAGAAGAACATGGCATTTTTGGGGGTATTTAATAGCTTCAAATCAGCACAGGCATGAAAAATCCCATGGTAAATGGGCAAATGTTGCCTGAATAACGCCAATGTGAATACGGTCCCATTCAGGTAAAAACTTCTGGTGTTTTCAGAAAAGTCTGAATAATCCATATTTATATGTGAAATCTTCTTATTTAAAAATGTCAGAAACTCATTCAGTTGAAACACATGCACGCAAAGCACACATAGACACAGCATTCCAAAAAACACTTTTGTGAGTTGGACGTAGTTCAGTTGGGCTACCAATTTGTGACCTCTGGTGTATAGCCTGTGTTTAATTTTTATAAATAAATAAATATTAATTATAGCTTTATAATTTGAAATACTCTTCACACAGTATATCAAATGGTGTGCTAATTGACAGACTTAACCAGCCTTTTTGTTTTTAGAGTTTCTAATTCCTTTTCCCAATCTTACATTGTTTGCTTTTTTAAAATTGTAAGTTCTCTCAATTTACTAATAAGAATGCCAAATTTATGAAATTCTTATTTTTCATTGGTAACTCCTTGCTTCATCTGGATTAATTTCACTTTTGGACTGATATGCAGCTTTCATCCAGGGAGTGATAATTCTTATTTTTCTGATTTGGGTCTTCCATATTTTTTTTTACTTTAAGTCTCTCTTTCTTGGTTTCCTCCCTTCTTTACTTGGAAAACATCCTTAAATAATTTCATAAGAGAGGATGTGTGGGAAGTAAACATTCTTAGTCTTTGGATATCAGATATATTTTATTCTATATTATATTTGTCTGCTAATTTGGCTTGGTTATTTCCCCTAACATTAAAGACATTTTTAAAAAATGGCTTTTGGTATTCAGGGTTGCTCATGTGAAATGTGATACCATTCTTAGCCCTATATGCTTGTTTATCTAATAGAAACTTTGAAGATATTTTTCTTTGTCCTTTATGTTCTAAAATTTCATAATGATGTGGCTTAGTTGGAGTGTTTTTCATTCACTGTCCTAGGCACTTGCTGTCTGAATAGTAATGTTCTTTAGTACTGGAAAGTTCCTTTTCATGAGGTTTTTATGCTTTTAGCCTCTCCATTTTTTTTTCTCCTGATTTCTCTTTATGGCATTAAGGAATTCTGCAATTTGAACTTCATCTGGAATACATAACTTCTATACTTTCTCAAAATTCTATCTCATAAAACACTCAGATTTACTTTTTCATTCTATTTTGTCAGTCTTATAATTATTTGCTTTTCTCTTTTGCCTTTCTTTTCTTAATTCTGTTCTTAAATTTGCTTTGATTTCTCCCCAACATTGATATACATGATTATTTTGATCTTGCTCTTTTTTGGGTGGGTGCATGGTCCAGGAATCAAACCCTGGTCTCCTGCATGGAAGGGAGGCATTCTAACCACGAAACTACCTGATCTTGCTTTTTAAATGAAAACATTGCAAAGTTATACATGTACGTAGATTAAAAAGCAATTCATATACTTACTTTGAAAAGTAGCAGTCACCTTCCCAAATCCTCTCTAAGGTCAAGTTTTGTTTCCATTTTATATTCTTCTAGCTGTATCTTTTAGTATTTGCTGCCTTATTTCTAACTAACATGGTTACACTGCTGTTTCTTCCAGTTTTATATATTAGATAATATATAATATATGTTAACTTCTTACTCTGAAACTAAGGATTTAGTTTTCCCCGTTGAAACACTTCTCTCCCCCATTTTCTACATATAATCTTCTCACTATTTTTATATAAGTGCATATTCAATGTCTATATTTTTATGACTATATAGAATTTCTTAACTGATGAACTATGCCATGAGCTCTGTTATCACTTTCTTTCCTATATAAATTTTGCTTTTTCCTAGAGTCATCACTGCTTAGCTTTTTAAATTTTACTTAATTTTCTGAGTAGCTATCACAATTCAACTCCAAACTTTTTACCAGAATTACAAGTCTCCTCTCAATGCATTCAAAGATATCATTAATCTCTTAAATTCATTTAAAAGCACTGATGTCATCCCTCCTGGATAGGTGGATTTGCTCTCTGTTCTTCCTGCACTGTTGTTTCTCTGGGATCTCTGTTTACCATCATCATCATGGAAATTCCCTTCAACTCTCTCTTGTGTTAGAGACCTTGTTTCCTGATTCCCATCTCCAGGTTCCTCTTTCCTAATTTACTCCCTTAATTAGTTCCAGAGAAAGGGGACATAGGAGGTAAATTCTTGGAGACCTTTCATGTCTGAAACACTTTTAGTCTATTTCTTTAGAACTGGAAGAGATAAAAGAAGGCAAACTCTTATGGATCATTTGCCTGGGTATAGAAATGAATACTCAATGTCATTTTCCCTTAAAGGTTTGAAAGCCTTACTCCATACCAGGATTGCCATTGGAAAATTAACTCTGGTGTCAATCTGGTTCTTAGCTTTATGTATATTATTTGTTTTTCTTTGTGATCTAGGAAGATTTAAAACATTTTCATTCTTGATATTTTGATGTTTCATGATTTTGTGCCCTTGTGTGGGTTTTTCTGTATTCACTGTTTTGAGAAACTGTGGACACTTTTAAGCTCAGTTCTTAGAATCTTTCTTGGTTTATTTCTCTCACAAAATCTTGACCTTTGTTTCACTATTCTTTTTAGCTGGAACTTCTGAAGTATATGGAACAGATGTTGGGCAGGCTGGCCTGGACTTGTCTTCTAATTTCTCACTCTCTGTCTTTTGTTTTACTTTTTGGAATGTTGTTTCCACTTTATCCTACAATCCTTCAATTGCATTTTAAGTTTCTGATAACATATTTTTAATTTCAAGAGGTCTTTCTTGTATTCTTGATGTTCTGTCAAAAACAAATATCTTGTTTTTTGTTCCATAGCTGCAATATCTTCTTTTATCTCTTCAAGGATATTAATTTATTTGAGGAAGAGTTTTTTTTGTGTGTGTGGCTACACTCTCTCCTCCCGCCTAGTTCCTTTCAGCGTTTGGTTTCGTTTTGGTTACTGTGCCTTGCATTAGAGGCTTTCCTCAAATCTCTTGTGCTCTCTGAGTGTCCTTTCATACTTAAGTTTGATGTACTGAAATGAATGGAAGCTCCCATGGACTTTACTCCAGTATGTTTAGATTGAAATGCTGCACTCAGGGATCTATAACAATGAACATCTGTAGGTCTTTTCTCATAGGTTGTTCAGTTTCTCCATAGACAGAGCATACGATTTCCTGCCTGGGAGTGTAACCTAATTGTTAATGCATTCTGAGCACTGAATAGAGAAAGAAGGTGTCACTATTCCATATATCAGCCTTCACTTAAGTGTTCCATTTTCAGTATGTCAGCCTTAGCTCTTCTCCACGTAAAATCCCTCTGCTTCAGTCTCTCCAAAGAGTAGTCTTTTGCTGGGTGGGGAAGGGGAAGTTCCTTGAGTGACCAGGATTGGGGTGGGGGTGGGGGTGGTCGCCCTGGCCAGGAGGTGGGTTTAACTGCTTTTTGGTTCCGATCCAGAAGTTGCTTTAACATATGAATCTGTTTCAGCCACACCCTTACCTCCTTTTAGATATAAAAAAGTATTTCCATTTCTGACGTTTTCCAGGGTTCTTTGATATGAAAACTATTCCTTATCTTAATCTACCATTGGTTTATGTTTACCTTTTTCTTATTTTAACAAATCAGCCAACCTCATGATTTGCTTTCTGGATTCCAAAATTTTTATGTTGTCGTTTCCTTCTCTGGTTCCATTTTTCTTGCAGATTTATGTGTTGTTTTTTAACCCCCTTATCACTACTATTATTTTAGTATAGTAAGGGGAAGGAGTATAGCTCAAAACATATGTTCAAATTGTCATCGTTTTAACAGAATTCTCTGTTTTATTTTTAACTTAACAGAATACTAAAATTTGGGAGGATTTTAAAATCATGAAATTTCACAAAAGCCCCATTACTTTAATACAACTATTTCACAAATTATTTTTCAAATGTTTACAAACTTTGTCATAGTTATAATTATATTATACATACTCATATTGACTTTGCTATTTCATTCACTATTGTTTTGCATTTTAATTTCATAAGTGTTTTATATGTTCCTATAGAGTGTTTACAGTTACGACTTTATAAAATTTCTCTGTTGATGTCTCATTATTTGCTCAGCTGATATCCAATTTTGGATTCTAATTTTTCCCTTTTATTCACAACATCAAAATGAACATCTCTTTATACTTTTGCCTTTCTTGACTTGCTTCCTAAAAAATGCCTCCCTTTTAGTACCATTACTGGATCCAAGAGGAAGAACATTTTATTGCTTCTATAACATATTGCCATGTTGATTTTCCAAAAAAGTTAAGCTGAATTTTAACAATTCCCTCAATGACTAAGGATATAATACTAATTTTACCAAAATTATTTTTAACAGCTTGACCCTTCAAAGCTCTTTCCTAAAACACAGAAAGTGTTGTATCTTTTTTTTAAACTTCTTTGGTGTATAGATATCTTGGAGGATCTGATGAAAACCCTAGTCCCCTACCCAGTAAAGTGAATCCCCTTAGTCGCATAGCCTCAGCCTCGCTCTCACATGTTACACACACATACACACTCACATAAAACACACACTTTCAAGAACTTGATGAGTGTCCTTGAAGCCTATTCTGTAGACCCTGGTATAAGAACCTAGAAAAAGCACTCTCCAGAGTTATAGGCACCACATTTCTTTGCTGTTGAGAAATTCAAGCTGAGGTAAAATGGAATCACTAGACCCTTGAGGACCCTACAATCTGGAACTCTGCTGCTCTGTCCTTGCCGTCATGATAAATGGAGCTAAATCTGGGACCATTGCGAATGGCCAGGAGCAGGTTCTTCTCTTCTTTGTTCTGCTCCCTGTCCCTTAACTTGGCTCCTTTGCCCTGAATTTATTGACTAGAAACACAATCAGTACAGAGGTTGGGTACACAAACTGTCGTCAAAAAAGAAGCAAAACAGGAAGTGTAAATGGGAATTGGGTGTGAGAAATTTGGAGAAAAATAATAGAAAGAAGAGTATGTGGAACTAAGAGGGGCCTATTCTAAAGTATTGTGCAATCTTACTTGATAAAATGCATATTGAGGAACTGAAATTAGAACTCTTGGTAACCATGGGAACAGCACTATTATGGCTCAATTGTTAGAAAAACAGTCCTGAGATTTTTGTGAAATAGAAATGATTGTTTAGATAATGATACATCTCAAGTACGAGGACAGGTGGTTGAGCTTCAGAACAATTGGGAGGAGTATGCCAAAACATCAGGAGCTTCCCAAACCTAGCATTCCAAAATATTTCTCCTTTTAAATAAATACAATTAAGTTTTATAGGAAATTCCAGCCAGCACTTAGAGTTTTCCAATATGACTTCTTTGAAATTTTATAGTCATAAATTTCCTATATTTCCATAATTTTCCATTTTCCTGCTCTTTGCATATTCTATATTTAGCAGTTTTTCAGTAACTTGCTCCTGGAAAAATGTCATGTGAGGTTTTATTATTCTAGTCTCCAGATCGCAGAGTTAATTTTAGAAAAAGAATTTAGAAGTTAGATGCAGAATAACCTTAAAAGAGGGTAATTAATTTACATATGAGCAAGTACTTGATCTATGAATCTTTGCTATGGGGAAACTATAATGATAAAATAATTAATATTTATTTAGCAATATATATTGTACCAAAAGCAATGTTTTGTGTTTACAAATGCAAACAACCTTGCCAACTTGTTTTTATTACTCTCAACATTTACAGAAGGTTAAATTTACATTGAGGATCTGAGAGGCTAAGCAATTTCCCTAAGGTAATAAGATCAGTAAGTGACTATGTGGTGACTGGATCTCACCTCTCAGTCCCCAAAGCTCATGTTGTGTCTTCCATTCCACCTGGCCTAAGATCCATCTATGCTATAATTTTCTAAGGCTGGGGGCATCTGTGTGTTCTTTGCGTTTCTCAGCAAAACCAAGAATACCTTTTGCTGTTCCTTGTGACCAGCAAACCCTCCTTCTCAATTAGCACAGCCTCCCTGTCCTTTCTCTCTCAGTTCAATTGCCCCATCCTTGCACTGAAGTTTTCCTTTATCCACCTGGTTGGATGATTCCTTCTTCCTTGACATTTCCACCTCATTCAATGGCATATTTCTTATGTCCCTTTATAAGTCTCCTCTTTTATTGTGTCCATGTTTGGTTTAGCTCCCTGAGAGTGTCTTATACACAATAAACCTGAGCACAATGCTACCTCATGCATCGCAGGTGGCTGGTTTTCATTGAATGGTTGATCTGACGGTGCTGGTCTCTGTACCTCTTCATGTTATCAGACTGAACAGAAGATGAACAGCTGCAAAAACGTGGTCCGTAATAAAGAAGTATAACATTTGAAATCTTTCCCTTCTTTGGGGGACTCTTTGATGGTTTGTCTAGAGTGGGTAAAAGCTTTTCTCACAAGAAAGCTTGGAAAAAAGACTTAAGAGCGCTCCCTTTAGTTCTCAATAGACATTAACCCTAGAGTTGCATGCAGCTGCATTCAGCTGAACATTTTTTTGATAAAGAAAATGGGCTTATTTTCAGTGGCTTTAAGACTTTTCAGAAAAATACAACTGTATCAATGTCTATAACACCAGTGATAAACACACTCAATGTACCAAAACATGGAATTTCTCCTGAGGGATCTCTGGATATGTTCACCGTCAGATGTGTTGGTTTATCCTCTACTTATAGTAGACCCTATATTTAAAAATTATCCTGGAGATAAGGCATATACAAAATACATTTGTTGCTTTAGAGCAAGAACTGGACATCTTTCCTAAAAAATTAGTAATAAGAATGGACAGAAATAGTAACAATGATAATTCTCATTCCTTATCTGAAAACCAAAAAAAAAAAAGCTCTCAAAGAAAAGCACTCCAACAAGACAAAACTAACAAAACTTTTAAGCAATATGCATGTATTAATGTAATAATGATGGTATTATTAAAATGCCATTAAACAATTAGCGAGGCTGCCTAATTTAATGACAGATTGACTAGTTTGTTCGGTTTTAATTGAAGCAAACTGGTGCTTCAGGCCTTTCTGGGAAACTTTCACTGAAGAGGCTTGTCTATTCCTTGCTGGTTGCACAAATTTTGTAGTCTTCTAGGTAGACTTCTGTAGACTTTCTGTTAGGTGAATATTCGTGGAGCCCTTGAATTTTTCTTAAGCGAGGTTGCTGCCTCAAACAGATACAAATTATGACTCTTTATCTGAATTTTAAATTCAAGGTTGAGAATTCTAAGTGTGTAGAAAGTGTTGTAGTTTGAAGGTTTATTAATCACAAGACAGTTATATTTAAACATTAGATATTGTTTTCATGAGTCCCAAATTTACTGACACCACAAATTGGAAGGAAGCATAGCTTCTTTATTTTCTCTAGTTGTGGTGTAGACAGAATAATGGTTCCCCAAAGATATCCATGTCCTTGTCACTGGAGCTAGTAAACATATTACCTTACATGGTAGGTGGGCCCGGTCTAATTACACGAATCCCTAAAAGGAGAAAATCTTTCTTGGCTGGGTGTGAGGAAGAGACATGAAGATGGGAGTACAGTCAGAGAGATTCTTCATTGATGGTTTTTAAGGAGGCCAAAAGCCAAGTAATGATGTAGTGGCCTCTAGAAGTTGGAAAAGGCAAAGAAACGGATTCACCCCCTAGAACTTCAAAAAAGAAACATGGCTCTGTGGGTACCTTTAATTTAGCCCAGTGACTTCTGACCTGCAGAAATGTAAGATAATTTTGTGTTATTTTAAGCCACCAAATTTGTGGTAATTTGTTACAGCAGGAATAAAAACTAATGGCTGAGATAAACTTTCTCATGAGCTCCATTCCTCTAAGTAGCAGAGAAAACAATGTAAACTTATCAGGCAAAACTATTTCAGTCCCTTCTGATGTCAACAGTCATTTTAAGGTCACCCAATCTCTTTTGAGTAAATGTTTGCTCTTCTGGATTTCTTCTCCTGTCCTCTGTTCTTCCCAAGTTGGCTCATAGGCGAGTAAAATAGAGGAAGAATGAGGGAGGGCTGGCTTATCTCTGAGCAACCTCCAGTTACAGAGGTTGTTCCCACTTGTCTTTGTTTTTTTGGCCTCTGCTAACTGTACTGTTGTTGTGACTGGTCCCACCTGGCCTTGGGGAAAGCCCTGTGAAATTGGTGCTTTGGGGCTAAGGAAAATAAAATACAGAGAGAATTCTGTCCAGAGAGAAAAATAGTGTGAAAATCTAGTCCTTTCTCCTGACCACTACCATGGACCTTGCCACTGCCTGTAGGTATTGAGGCCCCATCCTTAACCAGCCATGGACTCTGTTGAAAAAGGGTCTCCTTAGCACTTCTGATACTTCTTGCAGGTCATATGGGAACTTTTGTTTCTTCTACACACTATTCCCAAGTCTCATGGGAGGGACTTATTTCAGGCTCCTTCAACCAATGCTGTGCTACCAAACTTGCACCAGTTTAGCCCAATGACTCAGGGTTTCTCCAAAAGTATCTGATCTTCCACTATGCTCAGAAAGTTTGCACATCAGTTCTGAAATTCTTAGCAATCCTGTGCATATCTAGATATATTTAAGGCATTTCCCCAACTGCTGTACAATGCTTGTTTGTACGAAGGACCTTGGCATCTGACCTCCTCATACTATGCCTTTTTATTCTCCTTCTAAACTCACTTGGTATATAAAGGTCTAGATTTTTACTTCTTATACAACTCTGGAAGAGACCTTTTTTACATCTTATTTTCCTTGCTCAGAGCACTTGTCTTGGTTTGCTCAGCTGCTATCACAAGTACCATACAATGGGTTGACTTAAACAGTAGGAATTTATTGTCTCATGGTTTCAGAAGCTAGAAGTCTTGCTTCCACCTGGTCAGTAGTTTTTTTTTGGTGCTGGCTGCTGGCAATCATTGGGTTCCTTATATCTCTGCCTTACGTCATATGACAAATATCCTTTCCTTTTGAGTTTTTACTGAGTTCCTACTTCTGGCTCTTTATAAATCTCCAGTAATCCAGATTAAGACCCACTTCATTTAGTTGTGGACACACCTTAACTAAAAATAACATCTTCAAGAGATCCTGTTTACAATGGGTTCACACTCACAAGAATGTAGCTAATGATTAAGAGCCCATCTAAATTGGAGTACGTAATTCAATCTACCATAGCAACATATATCATTTTTTTTGGTCTAATAATGGAGAATGGTATCATTTCTACATTATAGAAGAAACACTATGTTTTGAATTGGTCAGGTTTGGCTCGCAAAAGGATTAGCTGCAGACAATGAGACATTAGGAACTATAAATACTGAAAATACATTGGTTTAATGTAGGGGTCAGCAAATTATAGCTGCCTGTTTTTGTAAATAAACTTTTATAGGAACACAGCCATGTCCATTTTCTTCCATTCTGTCTATGGCTGCTTTTGAGCCATAACAGCAGAGTTGAGGAGATGTCAAGCACTACAGACTTAAAATATATATCTGATCCTTTAAGAAAACATTTGCTGACCACTAGTTTAATGCATTAATGATCCATTTCTATGTAACAAATAATACCCACATTTTTGCAGCTTAAAACAATAAATGTTTATTATCTCACAGTTTCTGTGGACCAGTGATCCAGGCTGCCTTAGTTGAGTGATTCTGGTTCAGAGTCTCTCATGAGGTTGTACTCAAGCTTGGGCCAGGGCTGCAGTTATTTGAAGGCTTGGCTGGGGCTGGAGAAATTGCTTCCAAACTCACATAGGTGGTCATTGGCTGATGGTTGGAGGCCTTGGTTTCTCCCTACATGGAGGTCTCCATAGGGCTGTTTCACACAACATCATCATGTGATGGGAGGGAGATAGTGATAGAGATAGAGACAGAGTTAAAGACAGCGGTAGAGATAGAGATAGAGACCAAAGCTGTAGCAAGCTATTCTTGGAAGTGACATGTATCACTTCTGTATTCAATTGTTAGAAGCAAGTCTTTAAGCTCAGCCCATACCCAAGGACAGGAGATTATTCAAGGGCATGGATACCAGAAGATAGAGGTCACAGAGGAGCATCTTAGAAGTTACCACATTAGTAACCTCTCCCCAAATTTTCCCCTTTTACATTGTCATGCTGAATATGGATTCTATCACTGCAACTCTGGAATTTAGGACTGTGAGAGAACCGCGGTAAGCCAGGTCATGGCCTGTTGAAGCCATCTTAATAAACAGCCTGAATTTGAAATATTCCTGAAAGGTGCTAATTTGGTTAGTGCCTCTGGGTCAAATCCAGGCTAAAACTCAAAAGGCTGGACATACTTGAGAGACCAAATGGAAACAAATAACATGGTTTCAGAGAATAAAGAGACTAGTGCTTAAAAGGAGAGTGGTTTGTGCAAGGTAGACTGTTAAGAGAACAGTCACTAACACTGACAACTTTTTATTATTAATTCATTCAATATTCAGCAAATATTTATTCAGTTCCAAGTAAGCCTCAGGCATTATCAAAGTCTCTGCGGATGTAACAGCAAACTTGGAAGTGAAGATGGCCTAAGGCAGGAAACAGCTTATCCCAGGTGCTTCCTTTGTATGTTGACAGAGCCAACAAGTGACTCCCTGGGTTTGATCACTTTGGGATTTGAGAACAGAAGAAGATATTTACCTAAAAAGATAAATAGAATAGAGAGAGTATCCATGGAAATAGAAGCAAGTCCTAGAAACTTTTTAATGTGTTTATAGCTGTTATTAGTGTAAGTGAACACTTGTTGATCCATAGTTTGTGAGTCCAGGCAGTGTAAAGCCCTAGGTGCAGGTATGGAATGAATGACAAGATTTGGTAATAGTTTTTATAGACTGTTCAAAGTATCAACATACTGTCCTTGTTGAAAATGAGAAAATTCACTTGCTTTATTTGGCCAATTTTAGTGCAGTCATATCTTTCCCTAGGCTCAAACTGTACATATTTATTTGACCCTGAGCTTCAGAATTGTGATTCATGGCTCTCCAACAAACTCCAAACCATTTTTTTCTAAGTATGTGGATGGATACAGAGAGGAGAGACTTGGTTGAGAAAGGTCTTGGCTGAGAAAGGTCTTGGCTGACAGAAAGGAAGTCAGGTTGATTTGGGGATAAACTCTAAAGGTTGATGCCTGCATCAGTGGGTGGAGCAATTAATTGGTGAACCTGCCTCCAGGACATGATAAAAGCTTTTGGCCTACAAATGAAGTTAGTTTGCTCTGTGTGATTGAACATCCATTTTAGGATACCATTAAACCAAGGATTCCATTGCCTGTATTTACCACCATGGTTTATTGCTGTGGAATCTTTTTCACAGGTCTCTGGCAGGGACTGACTCTCTGAACTTTGAGGCACTCATAAGAATGTTTCTTATTTCAGTCTTCTGCATTACAAAAGGAAAGCACCTGGAGAAAAAAAACTGCCACAAAAAATGTTGTTTTGAATCTGAATTTGTAAGGAAATTGGCACTGTAATGTTTTAATGAAATAATGTCAAACAAAATAATTAGGTATGCTAGGCAATCTCAGATGCCTCTAGGAAAAGAAAGGATATATATTTTTGGACATTATGATTATCTGATGCCAGATATATGCATGCTTTGCACTTACTCAGCAGTTAAAGGTAAGGGGTTGTGAAACACTAAATAAGCCAGAAAAAAAAAAAAAAAAAAAAAAAAAAAAAAAAAAGAGGCAAAGGGCTGAGCTGTTTAGTGAGTAAAGGAAGATAAATCAGATGAGATTGCATGTTGATGACACTCCCCAAAGTTGTTCAACAGCAATATCTGACAAACAGCAAGAGAAAAAGGAAACTTTTTGGCAGAGTCAGCCACCCCCGGTATCTCTCTTTAAAACCCAACTAAGAAATCCCCACCATTGGATGAGTTATTTCCTCTTTCTGCACTATGAGTACAATGGGAAAAAAAGAAACCAGACCCTAGAGCTGAAATATTGAAGTTAGGAAATACTGGCATGAGTAATAATGCAATAATGCGTTAGACAGAAAGGCCTAGAGGCAGGGATCTTGCATCTGCAGGGCTTGGATTTAGTGAATTCCTTCTTGGTACAGCAGTTACTTGGACTGTCATTGGAGGCTGTTTATGGTTCCTTGCTCAGCCCCTCTCTTCCTTACCCTTGATTTTGCTCATTTGTTTCTCCTGCCTAGGTATCAACCAGGCTATATCTCCCTGCCTCCCCTCTCTAGCCCTGCTACATCTTTCCAGAAAATGTTTATGCTTTTTAAAACCCCAGCTTAAATCTATCTTCCTCCAAAAAAAAAAAAAAAAAAATCTCAGCTTCCCTAGTCCAGAATCAGTCTTTTTCTCTCTTTTCCCCTTAATGACTATCTTTAACTGTTTATTGAATTTTGTCACAGTGGCCTTTATCTTTAAAATTTTTTATTCACTTTCTGTCTTCTCCATTGACTTGAAGTCTCCTGTGGGGAAAGACCTTGTGTTGAATAGCTTTGTATCTTGTACTCAATGTTAGGAAGGATTTAAGAAGGCAATATAATAAGTCAATGTTTATTGATATGAAATATAAACTAACTTGGTAATTGTAACAAAGATTAACGTGATCCCAGGCAAAAGTCCTTTAACTCTCTTCCTTGGAGAAAAAATTAATCAACTTCCATCTTGTTGTTGTTTTGCTATATAAAATTTTGATGAAATAAAGATATCTGTTTTTAAGTCTGGGAAAGAAATTTTATTTGTTTGTTTGGTTAAAAACAAAAAAGGAATTAATTCCACCTGTCTTTGAGTTCCTTGGAAGTGGGTGGCTTTTTTCTCTTTGTTTTCACTTCCAAGCCTCTTAAATGTGTATTTTCTATACCTGTTAGATACACTTCCTAGATGTACCTTTCTTTCCTAACTCTTCAGTTAGGTCTTCATCACACTCCAGAAACGGGTCTCTAAAAGGTCAGTAATGAATTCCTTTATGTTTAAATCTCTTAGCAACATTTGCTTCTCCTTGTAACTCCCTGTTGAGTTGGCTTGTGACATCATTCTTCCTTAGTTTTTCTCATACCAAGGACGTGCCAAATGGGAGGGAGAAATGAACATTTGATAAGCACACATGTCTATTATAGGAGGTTTATGCATATCACTGAGCTTCATGACATCTCCCTGAGGTAGGAGGCATTCTTATATACTACTGCCTATGTATAGGTTTTTTATTTTTTTGTCCCATTGGTCAAAGGTAAGTCTTGCATATAGTAGCTGATTGTAAGTTTCTTGAGGATGGAATCCATGCCTTCTACCTCTTCTCTATCTATCACTCACAGTTCCTGAAACAGTAAATATTATCAGTGCTTGTTCTGGGTTGAATTGTGTTTCCCAAAAAGATATGCTGGAGTCTTAATACCCAGTTCTGTGAACGTGGCCTTATTTGGAAAGAGGGTCTTTGAAGACACCATTAGTTGAGATGATGTCTAACTGCACTGGGGTGGGCCCTTCATCCAGTGATTGGTGTCCTTATAGAAAGGGGAAATTTGGGCATATGGAGATAGACACTGGGGAGAAGGCTTTAAGAAGATGGGCGAGGCAGAGATTGCAGGGAAGCATCTATAAGCCAAGGAATACCAAGGACTGCGGACAAAGATCAGGAGCTAGAAGAGGCAAGGAAGGATCCTTTCCTATAGGTTTAGATGGAGCAAGGCCCTGCTGACACCTTGATTTCTGGCTTCTAGCCTCCAGAGCTGTGAAATACTAAATATCTGTTGTTTTAAGCCTTTCACGTTGTGGTACTTTTTTGCAGCAGATCTAGGAAACTAAGGACAGGACTTAATAAATATTTGTGGATAGTTGTAGATGAAAGTGCTCAGATCTTGGAAGTAAAGACTAATGTGATCATTGGCCAGTTTTGGTTGAGTATCTTTATTTTTCAAAGTGCTGGCAGAAATGTCCTTTAATATACTCTTTAAAAATAAAAACAAGCTCTCATTCATAAGAGGATCATATTAGACACTAAGATTAAGAAACTATTAGCAACTGTCACATGTAAGCCAGTGCGGTTTCCTTCCAATGACAGGAAGACCTCTCAGTAAAAGTGCGGAACCCTGAGGCCTCTGATGATTTAGATCGGGGTGATTATACTTCTTATCTGCTCTGGGCAGCTTTGTCCAGTTTCTGAGTCAGATGCACTGAATTTGTACTTTCTGTCCTATATGCAGATATCCTATCCCTTGTTTCATGAGAGATTAGGCCCAGCTCTGGGCCCAGTGGAAGGGTGGGGGCTGTGCTAGTGAAGTTAGTCTGTGTCACCCTCTCCATTTCCTCTTAGACTCCTTTTATCCCCTTTCGGTTCCTCCTTTCCCACCAGGTGCCAGAAGGCTTATGCTTGCCCATAGTTTTTCTTGTCATAGAGGAAGTGATGGGAGCTGACATTTTTTTTTTGATAGTGTGTCTACTGTGAAGCTTGCACATAATAGGGCATTCTAGAGTCATTTCGTTTGTAGTCTCTTGGTAACTCCATGAGGTAGGCTTTATTATTTCTATTTCACAGAGGTTGAAACTGAGCCTTTGAAAGGAGTAGGAGATTTGCTTAAATCACACAGCTTGTAAATGAAAGCTGGGATTTGAAGCCCAGTCTGGCCAACTCCAAAACATTGGGGTTCTTTATATTGCACCTGGTTACTTCCTCAGAAGAAAAAGGATGAGAAGACTTGTTTTGAAAACTCTGAAGCATATGGTAGACAGAACAGTGCTTTTTAATAAGAGTTCCAGAAAATTTGCCGCAGGGGTGAGAGTTATGACATGGGGGCTGGAGGGGACTGTGTTTTCTCTGCCTCTAGGTAGGGCTGATCTGGACCAAAGCCCTCTTGTGCTTGCTTACATGTGCAGCTCACCTATTCAATTACCCATCCTCAGGCACCTGATGTACATAACCCACTATTCAGTATTTACAGACTTTCTTTGACAGATGTTCTTATTAGTCCCGAGAAAATGAATTTAGCATGCTAGGCCCTTCCCTTTCCTTAAATGAAATGTCTCATTTAGAATAAAAGATATTCTAAAAATGATCGTGGTGAAGAATACACATCTATGTGATAATATTGTGAGCCATTGATCGTATGATGTGGTTGGACTGTATGCACGTGGATATTTCTCAATAGAAATATTTTGAAAAAAATAGCTTTTAAAGAAAGCCTTATTGTATGCAAACATTTTTTAAAAGTCAAGCATATAAGAATAAAATGTTGATAAATGGAAAAAAATAATAAAGGGCAAAACCCTCCCATCAGCATTAACTTAAATAACCATCTGAATGTATGTGCAGATTTCAGATATGTTCCTCTGCACAGTGGATGTCATAGAGCTCACCTATAACTTGATAGGTGATGCAGTCTAGGAGGTTTATATATCTTTGGGTCAAGGATGATGCTATAAACTTTATTTGTGCCCTGCCTGCTGCCAAATTGGGCAAGACCAGAGCAGTGAATGTGTCCTCATTGTCCAAAGAAAAATTCTGTAGATATGTATATTTATATAGAAATGTGTAAGATATCCATAATATGCATACACCAATATTCCCATAAAGGGAACCCCCTTAAAATGGTATAAAATTTAATAAAAAATAATGTAAAGAAGTGTGTTGGCTCTTTATCTTCAAAGGGAAATTAACTATCAAATGTCAAGGTGTTTATTTTTGCATTTAAATAAATTTAAGTGAAAATTGTTATTAGCACTTTAAGAAAATTAAGATGAATCACGTGCTGATCATTTTTTTTGGCCTAATTTTTAAATAAGTTGTGTAATAGCAGTAATTGAAATCTTTACATAATGCACGTGCTGACTTTTGCAATGTCATTATAAAGAGGGTTATTTTTGCAATAAATGAGGACCTCTTTTAATCCTTTGTTGTTCAGAAAGTTCTCTTTTGCCATGCCTATCACATCAGCATTCTTGTTGATTTTCTATTCATTAATTTTTAACAGATCTACTTCTGCCAACTTCTCCTTTGCCTTTTCTTGCAATCCAAAGCAGTTGTCTGCCATCACTTTCATCAACTTTAAACTTTTGCAATATTTACCATTTTGCTTGTCAATCTATTGCATCGCATTTGCATTGTTTGAGCTAACGTTTACAACCTCTACACCATCAGAGCTGATATCCATATGATGGTGCAAGCTGGTGTTAAGTGGAGTAGGATAAGTGTTAAAAGAGAGCAGTCAGTTCCTTTGTGAATATTTTTGTGCTAAGGTCCCTAAGCAACTATGCAATTGTTGGATGGGGAATAATGAATGTTCAAATAATAGGGAAATCTTGGGCTAAATTAATCATTGAATTGAATGGAACTGACCTTGCCTGGATCTACTCTCCATGTATAAATGAGGCAGTTGTTGGGAGCCTACAGGCTTTGAATTGCACATAGATCAACTATAGTTTCAACCGTTTTGGTGTGCATGACTAGTGCTGAAAAATCTCAAACCCGAAGACCTGCTTGAAGGAATTATCCTTATTATGATTCTTTTCAACAGATCTAAGAAGTTGTTTGATTTTGATTCAGGGTTAGCTAAGGAGATGGTAAAACCAAGTGAGACTTGGTTTCATGGTCTGTTTTATTATTGCTAAATTATGTCTTTAAAGGGTGGGAAGTGGAGGTGGGATATACTTAGCTTCAATAGACTTCAAGTACAAAGATAATATATTTTTTCTTTTAACCTCTTTTATTATTATAATACTCTATTAGTATCATTTAAGTAAGAATTGGTTTTCTTTCTTGTATTATAGTTATATCAGGTCTATAAAATATAAAATATATATTGTATTATATAAGTATATATATAAATATATATAATAAGCAAACATGTTTGCTAGCCAAATCATCCTATATCTACATATATATGGCTACGTATTTGAATAATATTATTCACAAAGTATTAAAACATTTCCAAGAAATAATTAATACATTTTTTCATAGGTAGAGAGAAGCATGAAGGCTTCTTCCTCTTTGTTTCCTTAACATGTTGTTTATATGACACTTTTTTTGTTGTTCCTATTACAGTTGGATGTTATTTTTTGTTAATTCTGTATTTTTCTTCTTGTTGGATTGCAAGCTCCTTGAGGACAAAGATCTTGTCCTATTCTGTTTCATGTCCCCAGGATTTTGCACATTACTTCATAAATGTTTGTAACATTGGTCTTTAGGTGAAGTAGGATCGAAGACCCTGATGTGGAAGGAATTAATGGTAATTTTTTTTTTTTTGATGTAGAAGTCAAGTGGGGTTGTACTACCTTTGCATGGACAGGAAATAAAGCAAAGCGAATCGGTGGAAGGCGAGACAGAGGGCAGGTTCCCTGCAGAGCGCTGTGAAGAGGCCAGAGGCCAAAGCACAATGGCTATTCTACCGCAAAAACAACTAGACAAGCTGGAGCAGGCTTGCCTGAGTACATGGAAACTTGGAGTCTGCGGGCAGTTATATGCTATATGCCAGTGAGTGACAAGGTCACAAACCCACTGTATAGTTTTTGAGTGTTTTAAATTTATACTCTTTGAAAAGTGTCTCTCAATAGGAAATGACACTCTTTGGCCAAGTTTTAATGAAGTTTAGTCAGTGATTAATGCAAGATGATGCAATTTCTGTTCTGAAGAGATTCTATCATATCAGAAATGCTCAGTGATCAGCAGGAGGGAAAGATGGTTTTCTGGAAGCAGTATGTCTGATGAAGGTTTTCACAATCTGTGACGAAAGAAGAATTTAATTAGATAGATGAACCATATCTTGACAAGGTGTGTGCAAGCACTGGAATGACTCTCAGTTCCTCCAAAAGAGGCATGATAACAAGGATGATTAGCAATGTACCATTTGGGAGTGTTAGCCATTCTTCAGTTTATTTTCACTTGACAGGAGAGAAGGAAGGTGATTCCATTGCCTTTAGGTTGGATCTCTTAGGCATGAATGGTGGATTCCTCCTATTCGGAATATGTGTTAAATCGAGCCCCAGATCCCACTTTGTGATTTTCCCTTGGTTGAACTGCAAACCTTGGACAGAATGATGTTCTAAGCCATTTCCTCTGCTTGCAGTGACTCAGCGAAAGCAGATTAATTTTTATTTCAACTAATCCAAACTTGATCAGGGCAAGAAATATAAAGCTACTATATTAAATCCTGAGTTGAAAAAACTCATGCTTTTTCAACATTCTATTGATTTTTTCCTGCTTGGTTTATCCATGTTTATCCTTGATCCCTTCATTTCAGGTTATAGAACTAAGAGTTTTTTTATGCAGGAAGTTAATAAATGAGTTCGTCAATATTAAAAAACTAACACTGATTTGGAAGAGCAGAGAGTTGAAAGCCCTTTCTGAAGGCTATGGGCCTTAGCTTTCATTTCTCAGTGCTTCTGTTTCTTTGAAATCAGGAAGTTTGTACATTTTACTTAGCTTCCTCGTACCCACTTTTTTTTCTTTGCTATTTTACAGAACCGCGTCATGGAATCCCTTCCCATGTCGTCACCATACATCACGGCATCACTATCAAGAAGAGAAAACTTTTTATTCTTTGTGGGGTGTCAGGAAGTCTAGTTATTAGAATTGATTGATTTGTGATGTCTTGAATTTTTTTAAACAGTTGGTCAGTGAGGAATGATTATTTTTGCTTGAGTTATTCTTTCAGTCGTCAAATTTACATAACCATTGGAATAACTGAAGTTTAAATCAGGACAGATGTCAGAAAGAAGAATACATTGAGTACCAGCACTCAAATATCCTTCTGGAAGAGACAAAGGCAATATTCATATGAAGCAACTCTTCTGACTGAAGCGATTATTCAATTCAGTTAAACACTTGGTTTTATTTTGACTTGAGTGACAACTGGTTTGTTCTTTTTTCATCACATCTTGCACAAGCTATTTTACATCGTATACTGAATTTAGCACGCCCTGATTTTCGTTCTGAAAAGGACAGACAAAAAGCAAAATAAACAGAAATGACCGGAAAATGCATGCCTTTAAAGTATTTCTTTGCTTTTTGTGCCGTTACATATTTTGAATAGTTTTGCATTCATATGTACCCTCCGTAGATGTGTACTTAAAGAAGTGTATACTTTCCAAGATAGATCTTGGAAAATAATTATTTCCCAGAAAACAGAAGAGCTAGAAGATAAATGTATACATTTTTTGTAATTTGAGAAATAAATGAAAACAAACTCTGAATTTGATGTAAGTTTGTATTTGTCAAAAATTAGTAGTCTAAAATGTTCTCTATAAAAATTTTTTTCAGCACTTGCTTAAACGGTTTTCTTTATGGTTTTAATAGAAAGACAATAAAAAGATAGATCAGGACAATTAACCAAACGTCCTAAGTGGGTTAAAAGATTAATCCGAAGGAAAGATACAAGATAAAGACTGAGATGGTATAATCTAGGAATGCCTAGAGTGTATAATGATAGTGACTAAGTGTACAAATTTAAAATGTTTTTGCATGAGGAAAGAAAAAAGGAATGTCAATACTGCAGGGTGTTGAAAATAGTTGATAATATTTTAAAACCTTAACTTATGTGTGAGACTAAAGCAAAAAATGTTCATTTGGTACAAAATTTATATTTTGACTAGTGCATTTCCTAATATAACTTATGTAGACAGCTTAATTGAACACCATAAGTACATGGAACCTTGAGTAGAGCGTGAGATTTTGTAGGTTTGTCCAGAGTGATGCCCTGATAAATCCCAGAGTGATTTGAACAGTGAATAAAAAAGAATTTGCAAAGCCCCCTTGGGGTAATGGGGAGAAAGGGGGAAAACTCAACTTCCCCAAGTAGAGAATTCTTGATATTCTCATAAGCGGTGGGGACAACCAAAGCAATAGGCAGAGCCCTCAGTCTGGAGGTTTGTTCATATGAAACTTAACCCTGCAGAGGATGGGCTAAGCCTACTTAAAATTAGGCCTAAGAGTCACCCCTAGAGAAACTTTCATTGTTCAGATGTGGCCTCTCTCTCTCAGCCAACACGACAAGCAAACTCACTGCTCTCCCCCTGTCCACGTGGGACATGACTCCCAGAGGTATGGACCTTCCTGGCAACATGGGACAGAAATCCTAGAATGAGCTGGGACTCAGTATCAAGGGATTGAGAAAATCTTCTTGACCAAAAGGGGAAAGAGTGAAATGAGACAAAATAAAGTGTCAATGGTTGAGAGATTCCAAACAGAGTTGAGAGGTTATCCTGGAGATTATTCTTATACATTATATAGATATCACCTTTTTAATTAAGGTATAGTGGAGAGGCTGGAGGGAACTGCCTGAAAATGTAGAGCTGTGTTCCAGTAGCCATGTTTCTTGAAGATGATTGTATAATGATATAGCTTTCTCAGCGTGACTGTGGGATTGTGAAAACCTAGTATTTGATGCTCCTTTTATCTATCTTATGGACAGACAAGTAAAACATATGGATTAAAAATAAATAAATAATAGGGAGAACAAATGTTAAAATAAATTTAGTAGATTGACATGCCAGTGATCAATGAAAGGGAGGGGTAAGGGGTATGATATGTATGAATTTTTATCTGTTTTTTTTTAAATTTCTTTTTCTGAATTGATGCAAATGTTCTAAGAAATTATAATGATGATGAATACACAACTATGTGATGATATTATGAGTTATTGATTATATATCAAGAATGGAATGATCATATGGTAAGAATGTGTTTGTATTTTGTTATGTTGAATAAAAAATAAAACAAAAACAAACAAACAAAAAAAGATCAGTTCTGAGCCCAGGGAAGCTCTCAGTTCTGCACACCCAAGGATATGCAGGGCACACCATGCTGCTAGAAAAATAGAGACTCAGAAAATGCTCTTTATCAGTGAAGCATCAGCTTGTCTTTGATCATTTGGGGTACTTGAGGTAAATAGCTAATGAATGCCTCTGTAAGAAATACAGTAGGATATTACATTTTTTTCTTTTGCTAAAATTCTAGGGCTCTTTCAGTTAGAATAAGAGAGCATTCTAGTGCTACCCTAAATATCAAAGCCTGTCATTCCACTCAGAAAATAGAAACTAAATCAATAAGCTACTGTCATAATGTCCTGCATTGACAGATCTTAGGTTCTCAATTTCTGAGCTAAACAGGCTTCCTTTTATGGCAGAAAGAGTCCAGGTTTCATTTTTTATCCTGGTACAACTTCACCATGATTAGCTTAAGAACTAGATACAGGCTAGAACTTAAAAATGTCTCGACAATGTCAGTCAGATTAAAAAGTCGTTCCATTTTTGCAGACTGCTTCAACGACTGATGCGAATTGAAGCACAGTTGACATGCATAGTTTTGTAATCACAAGGGCCAAATCATTTCAAATGGCCTGGACAATGAATGGTCAAGCTACTTGCTGCATATATATTTTCCATATAAGGAAAGTAAACTACCGAGATGTTGATTATTAAATTAAGAAATGATAGAGACCAATAGACACAGAAAAAGGTCATTAGCAAGTAAAAAAAAAAAAAAAAAGAAAATTGGAATGACAATAACATACTAAACGGAATAGCTCAAATTAAAATGTAAAATCACATTGAATGGGAGCTTGGCATTACTGAGGAAAACTGAAGATATGTATACTCTATGACCCAGATATTCCAGGAATATATCCGAGAGAAATGCAGGATCCATGTAGAATGGCATACTAAACAATAATGCAAGTGGACAAATGACAGTTAATGGAAACAACATGGAAACTGTCATAATTGCTGGGCTGAGCAAAGGAATAATACCACAAAAGAAAGCTTACATTAGGATTCTGTTCCTATAAAGTTCAAATATAGGCCAAACCAAACTCTATTGCTTAGGAATTCCTGCATAAGTAATAACGTTAGAAAGAAAAGTGAGAGAATGACTGACACAAGTAAGAAGAGTGGTTACCTCTAGGGGAATGGAGCTCTAGGGTGCTGGGCCTTTTGGTATATTGATGATATTCTATTTGTGACCTCAGAAGGACTGTTTGTTTAAATAATCGTCAAATAGTATGTACATAGTTTGTGTACTTTTCTTTGTGCATGTTTTATGGCACATACAAAGTGAAAGAACAAAAACAGAGACCTCTGTCCCTGGCATGTGACTATATATTGCCTAATATGCTAAAGAGGGCCTGACTGTTAGGAGGGCAAAGCGTGTGAACAGGGTTCAAGGGGCCGCTCTTTCATGTGACGGCTAGGACTGATTGTGTTCCACGATCGAATTTTTCCCCTTCAACGAAATCCTGTTAAATTCAACTCACTTCATCCTTTCTCATGACTACCGACTTGGTCTTATAGCAACTTGGTTTAGGAATAGAAATCAGTAGGCGTTAATATATCTTAAATGGGAATTGGATGGGAGCCTCCGAGTTGGAGCTCCTCTATTTTCATTCCATTCATGCTCTCTTTCTAAATGACCTGCAAATTCATTGTTGTCAGTGTCCTTTTACCTGAGCTGACACTGCCTGTGTTCCATAGATAGTAAAAGAGAAAATAATTTCAATGATTTTTTTTTTTATTATCTCCAAACACACCAGTAGAGGAATATCTGAAAGATGTTTTCATCTGACTAATTAGGTTAGAAATCTCAGGAGAACAGTCCTATTTGCTATTTTTTTTTGTTATGGAAATGTTTCTGTTTCTACTTGAGAATCTTGCAAGAACAGATTTCTCCTTTGACACTTCATATTGGAACTTCAAGAGGGAAAAATAAGCAACTCTTTAGGTCTCATCGTTGGGAAACACAAACTTGGATTCTATGTGATTTATGGAGAAGGGCCATGGCTTCTTAATTTTGCTAAGTACATATTGCGTAGCTTGAAGCTGTGCAGAGTGCCAGGAAATAAATGCTTATTGGTGATTTTCAACATGTATCCCCCCATGACACCCTCCAGAATTTTGCTATTTCAGTGCATCATTCATAAAGGCTTCAGTTTTTATTCCTGGCGAGTAAGATGGTGGAACAAAAAACACTTCTCTCTTTATTTGAAACCTTTTTCCATTTTATGGTCTGTGATGTGAACACTTACAATTAATTTGTTTTTCCATTCTCTCATTGCCTTTCATTTTCAGTCTTCTCAACTGGCAGTGAGTTATCTAAGAGAAGTTATTTATGCTATCCTGTGTTATTCTTTTTTGCTTTTCATAGCATTTAAACAACATGCTAAGAACACAAAAGCTGCTTAATAAATTCTCTACGTTTATGATTCCATCTCTTTTGAAAAAAGCAATGCTTTTTAAACTACATTAAAATCCTACCTCAGGACTCTTGCTCAGTATGGTTAGAGCCTAATTAAATTGATTGCAGTAAATTACTTTTTGTTTTTTTTGCAGAGGCCTTTTGCCATAGATTGTAATTGTTAGTGATAATTGATGGAAATTTCATCACAGACATTGATATAAAATGCAACGGCAGGGTGACGTGACAGTGGCTAGTGGCAGAATTCTTGCCTGCTATGCCTGAGACCCGGTTTGATTCATGGTGCCTGCCCATGTGAAAAAAAAGAAAAAGAAAAGCAAAAGCAATGGCAAAGAAATGCTGGGAATAGGATAATGCTCTCTTGATAAGTGGGGAAAAAGAAACACGGAGAAGTCAAAGGCAGTGAAAACATACAGTAAATATGATTTCATTCTACATTGTTTTTTCTCACATTGTTCAGTGCCATATTCGTAATGCCAATTCGTCAATAATTAAAGACCATTATTGAAAATAGTAAAGAAAAGAGATGGCCTCTTTAGGACCTCTCTAAAATCCTACTATTTAGTTTTCAATGTTAAATATCATTACAATTTTATAACTAATAGAATGCTGTTGGAGATATGTTATATAAATATAGACCCAGGATTTTCAATATGGAGACCATAGAAGGAATTCAGAGACGCTTGAGCCCCTTGATACTGGATGTAAAATTGGGTTTGTGCATATGCACATTTTTCTGAGCTCCACTCCTTTCATCTCGGATTTATGATTCCCCCCTCTTTTTAATTAAGATTAAAAATCTTAATCTTTATGATTAAGATTCACTGTTTATAGATAACTCTATACATTTATTCTACATCCTAGAACCAGCCAAATGAGCTTGACTGGACAAGTGGGGTTTGAAAAGGATCTTTTCCACTAAGACTCAAATGTCATTTCGCAAAGATGACAGTTCTCACCATGCGTCAATTTAGGAATGTTCAGGGGATCCCTTTCCAGAATTCAAGCACCACACTGGAAATACCAGAGGCTATTAATACTGCATGTATATTTACGTTTATGACTTGGCATAGATGTGAGCTGCGAGGTGCAATCTTCACAGAGATGATACTGTGAAGCTTGGCTAACTACCAGGCAGATGTCTGGGGTTTGGCAGTAAAGGGCTCCTCCTTCTCCTTGAAGCTGAAGAATGATTCACATAATGCATTTGCACTGCCATTCTCTATAGCTCTAGTCTCTTTTAGTTTTTTTTTTTTAATATAAGATCCCTATTAAGATATAATTTTTATGCCATAAAATCCACCTTTTCTAAAGAGCACAATTCACAGTGCTGTACAATCATCACTACTAATTTTAGAAACTTGCTTTTTTTAAGACTCTTTTAAAAGTGTTTTTTTCCAATAGCTCCAGAATAACACCATGTTTCACTTATTTCAAGAAAAATCTTTGCTCAAAAATTACCTCTGTAGAAAATTGGCAGTTGCACTTTTTAAGGAGCACCTTGTCCTATCCTTCTTACGCCAGGATTCACTTTCTGTGACTCAGTATTTACAAAGAGAGTGTTAATCAGTTTTATAAATGGAGGTGATGTCCCCTAGACCAAAAAAGTTTGGACCATATGAATTGGCCTTTTTTTTTTTTTTTTTTTTTTTGCCAAAAGTAGTTGAATAGCAGTAATTTCATAAGGTTCAACACAATAAAACTTGTGTGAAATTTTCATGCCCATTCTGCAGGCATTGCAAAATTTGAAAGAAGATAAATATTCTAGGTTCTTTATTTGCTCCTTCTTGAAATGCACAACTAAACTGTTGGATATCTTTGTGATGGTTTAAACAAAGAGTTAAAATACTTTTATTCTCAACCTTTATCCTTTCATTCAGTCCCAAATTTGTACTAAGTACTTATTATCTGTTAAGATATGTGGTGGTGAGAAAAATACATTCTCTGCCTTTGAGAGATATGTATTTTCACTGTACCTTCCTTTAGTTTTACTCATTTATTATTTTATATTTTTAAAATGTATTTGCATCTCCATCTTCAAAAATTCATTAAATAATTAGCTCTCAGTCCCTGCTGCTTCATAAGCAGGCCAAGCCCCCTTTTCCCTACTTTGCACACAAATTCCAACTTACGTATAAGATAACTTTTTCCTCTAAAGTTTCCAAGCTTATTGAGTGGGCACAATCGCCTGTCAATGTGACAAATGTTTCCACATTGCTAGGGGATGTAATTTTGTGGTTTTCCCAACTGTAATTACTACCCGCCTCAGTCTTGGTTGAATGCCAATGAGTCTCAATTCTTAAATTTTGGAGAGGGACTAAAGCATTTAACTCACACACTCACACACACATACACACACACACACACATACAATATTGAAGTGTGAAAATCCTGTCCTTAACATTCAAGTCTCAGGTTTGATCAAAATCATCAATAATCTGAGATACATATATAAACAATTTGCAGATATTTCCAGTATAGTGTTAATTTCCAATATATTTTAAATGTTACTTTAGGCCTTTCAAATATCCAGTAGATTTAACCAGTCCTGAATTAAATTGGAGAATACTGTGGAATTATTGGCGTGGGATGGAGAAATACATGAAGATATGTATAATTTTCCTCCAGGAACAGCTCCTAAGTAGACAAAGAGAATGCTAGGAAATTCATATCATCAAGATTATAACAGAAAGAACTTGATGCTCAAGAAGCAATATGATGTCAATCAAAGATAATAGTGTTAATTTTGTCCAGAAACTGATAGAAAACTGGATTTGTGAATGTTGGAAAACATTCATCTCATTCTTTCATTTTACAAATGAGGAAGTGGAAGCTCAGAAAGTGTTAAGTGACTGGTTCAAAGTTCCTTTTAATTATTAAAGTTAAAAACCCAAGATTCTAATCAAATTATTCAGATTCCCAACACGGTGCTCATTCTATCATTTTTTTTTCCATTTTATGTGGGAAAAGAATTAAATTTATAAAGTCTCTTTAATATAACATACACTTCCTTTTAAGCAAAAGTTGTTTCTTCAACTGTCTTTTCCTATTCCTATCATGCCACTACTTTTCTTAAACTTCATTTAACCTCAGCAAGGTTTAGACATCCTATACCAAACTTGCGTGTGCAAGGGAATTGCCTGTTAAAACGGATGGGGCTCCAACCTCAGAGTCTCTAATTCAGTAGTTCTGGATGTAGGAGTGGGGTGGGAAAATTCTTATTTCTAAGAAGTATCCAGGTGATGTTAATGCTGCCTGTTATGGGATCACATTTTGAGAAGCACAGACTACATGGAGCAGGCTTAACAACTCCTCGATGTGACCATCAAGGTTTCTAATTGCTGTAACTCATGTTACTCTTCCTTTTATTTCTAAAAGCATGGGAAATTATCAAATAGACCCCATCCAAGAGCTCAGTTGCCCTCTTTAGTCATCCAGCATTGGCTGCCACATGGAGCCCGGTGTGAAAATCACTGTGTCTGCACAGATGGCTAGTGAGTCAATCTGGAATAAGAAGGTAGCTATTTAGCACTTCTGATGAGCTCTCACAGCTCCCAAGATCGAGCCTCCTGTGTAGTGCCTCCTTCTCTTTCTCCTCAACAAAATAATTAATGTTAAATGTGCCAATGCTAAGATAGCTATACAAAATAGGTTTTATGAGTCTCCTAATGTCTTCAATTCTTAGAAGTAGAAAATTAAAATATGACTGTAGCAGTCAGGAGTCTTAGCTGCAGAAATTGATTCCACATCACAGAAAGACATTTAATATAAGATATTATGTAACTTATGGAAGGTGAGTAGGCTTGGAAGAGGCTAAGCCCCACACAAAACCCTCTTGGGGATATGGGTTTTTGCTTTTAGCTGTTATTTTACAAGAAGGCTAGATAGAGATTGGAATGATTGTCAATTGAACCAGCCAGCAATATCTGTGACAATGACCATGATCAAATTGTGGTTCATCCTTTATTTTCAAGACAAATGATAGGAAAGTTATCAGGCCTTCCTTTTACATAGTTACATAATAATGTAGGAATTAGCCCATTGTTGAAAGAAAGATGTAGCAATGAACTGAAAGTAAAATGAAAATTTTGTAAATAATTCTGCTAGTATAGAGGCAGAAAGGTTAGTGATCTCTGCTCCTTACATTCCTAGGATTACAGGTTTCATAAAGACCTCTCATTCGAAGAAACAACTTTGTAAAGACAAACCAACGGCTGTTGCAACCTGATACCTACTAATTTGTTGGTGGTGCCCCTACTATTTTATTTTAGAACACTATACTTCTCTAGGGTGGGACAATCTATTGAAGCTGGAAACATCTGAAAAGTAGTATTTGGTTCCACTATATAAAGGATAAAGATACATTCTAATATTAATTCTTAAATAGCAGATGTTGAGTTAAAAGCATCATCAGCTTTAGTAATCAGCAGGTCTCATTATAACTTGTAAAACTTGAGACATTGGTTTTTGATTAAAACTATTCCTCTGTGAATGGAACTGGAATGCTGTGGTCTAGGTCAGTTCTCAATGGAATCTAAGGCTGAAGCATCCCGCTTGGAATCTTCATTTATCACATGGCAGAATTCACTGATGGCTGTCCAATTGTGGGAACTACGTAAACTTCTAAAACAAATAGACTCACAATACAGTGGCTTAAACAGAAAAAGAGTTGATTTCTCTCTCACGTGGATGTCTAAAAGTAGGGGATGCAGGGCTGATACATTAATTCTGCTATATTTAACAGGCAGCTTCCACTTTTGTGTAAGAGTCGGCCACAGCTGTTTTTTCCCAGGCAGAGAGAAAGAGAAGTAGAGAGGGACATCTCTTCTAGTTAAGAGTAAAACCTTGGAGTTGCACACATGTCTTCTGGCTCACATTTTATTCATCAGAACTTAGTCATGGAGCCACACCCAGCTGCAAGGGCAGCCAGGATTGTCATCTATAGTTGGAAGGCCTTGTACCCAGTGAAAAAGTTGGATGGTGGATTCTTATATCAAAAAAAAAAAAAAAAAAGAGTGCATGAATATTGATAGATGGCTAGCAATCTTTACTACAATGGCTTATTAGAAATTCTGGGTTGTTTCTCCATATCAACGCTGAGCAGATTTCACTGTGGCCATCTATGCTGAAAGTGAGGCTTCTTGAAAGGGCCAATGAGGAGAGTGTATTAAAAGAATTTCCTGGTAGAGAGAACAAGGAATAATAAATCTCAAGGGTGAAAGGGATCTCAGTTGTCATCTAGTAACAACCACTCACTTGAGAATATCAACTGAAGCCCATTTTGGACTTGTCCAATTTTACATGTGAAAACTAAGGACTTACACAAGTCACAAAATTATTGACGACAATCAGAACTAGAATAGAAAGAACATTGCAAATTTAATTTTCCTTCTACTGTTCCTTGATGAATCCTTCTAAGCTTGGTTTCTATGGTAGTTTGGAGCTATACACCCTAGAAAAATATGTTCTTAAAATTGGTTCATTCTTGTGGGTGTGAACTCTTGTAAATGGGACCATTGATTAGGTTACTTGGGATGGGTCTTAATCCTATTACTGAAGGCCTTATAGGGACAGTCACAGAGAGAGAGAGAGAAGTCCAGAGGGAGAGGCCAGAAGCTGATCATCAGCAGAGCCAGGAGGAGAAAGGAGAAGCCAGCTAAAGCTACATGTGCATTGTCATGTAGCAGAAAAGCTTAGGACCAATGATCACCAGCAGTCAGCCCCAGAACTCTAAAGTTTTCTGGGAGAAAGCATTGCCTGAGGACACCTTGATTTTGGACTTCTCCTAGCCTCAAAACCATGAGCCAATAAATTTCCATTGTTTAAGCCAAACCACTCCATGGCATTTGCCTTAGCAACAAGGAATCAAAAGCAGTTTCTATTATGCCACAGTCAGAGAAAAGATATTTGTGTTTTTTATAAGCCATAACAATCTATGTGTTTTGGATTACTGTTAATTGATATAGAACAATTGAGTGAGTATATTGAATTGTAAAGGCCCTTTCACTTATCAAAAACAATGGAGTCTTGTTAGAACATAGTTCATGGTTATACATATTTGAATTAAAATACAAGTTAATGAAAAAGGTACTGGAGTGGAATACAGAAGACATGACTTAGTCTTGGCCAGCTACTGTATATGTGACTTGGGCATATCATTTTACTTCTTTGAGACACTGTTAGCTGATTTTTTTGAATAGAGAATTGAACTAGATGGTACATTATTTAACCATTTGTACAGCAGGGATTCTAACCAATCAGAACAGACACAGTTATGAAAAACTTGACACCTGAACTGGTTCATTCAGCAGAATATCATTCAACTTTTAGCTCTAGAATGTTTTCTTGAAACTAAATTACAAGAAGTGAAAAGCCACCACATCTCTATTAGCCTGTACTGTTAATATTCATCTTCATACATACATGATAAAAGGTTACACTGAATTTTTCATAGGATGACTAGGTGTTATTTCTAGACCTCTAGTTTCAAATAAATCTCAGAAAAAGTAACAAATGCCTGTTTTGGAACAGTGAGTAGCTACTGTCTATTTTAAAAACTTAGAGTTTCCCAGGTCTTCCCGTAAAATAAATTGTAAAACAATGTAGACGCTGGCTTCTGAAATGGCAAGGAATCCATTTGACCACAAAAAGAACAATTTCTAGGGCCTAATTAAAAATCCTGGCACATTTCATTATGTTGTAAAGACCTTGGCTCTGAAGAGAGGACAATTATGGGCCTGCAGGTTCACCTGAACATTATCTTTAGTGAGGTCTTGAGATAAATGTTTCATGAGAACTGAATCCATTTAGGATGAATTGGACAGAACAATTCTAAAATATGGCATTGAAATTCCCACTTCACTTACAGGAATGAGATAAGGCAAAAGACTCAAGTTAATGGAACATGAGCTACTAATTTCCTGAAAAAAACAAAAGGAGGGCAATGTATCACTCTAACATGGTCTGAAGAATTTTCTTCAGTCTCAGTGTTCACAATGAGAGACCGTGTCAAGGGAGAAAGTGATAGGAGAGGCAGCCAACAAAGAACAAAGAAAAGCTAAACAATGACTCTTATCAGCTCCAAAGATGCGTTCACCTTCCTGACTGGCTCCATGACCATGAGCTGAGTCTTTATTCTACCCCTCTGGATGTGTGTGTCTGTGCCTGGTATATATGTGTGTGTGTGTTTGTCTATGTGTGTTTTGAACATTTATAAGTGGTGTTTCCTCTGTGGTATTCTTTCCTGGTTCCTGAAAAAATGGTGGTTCTTTCCCAAATGCATGCACATAAAACTATCATTTTAGTCCCACCTTATTTATGACAAAAATGTGGGAAAATGGACATATGAAGAGCACTGGCTATTTTGGAACTGAAAGCCAGTATTCTTCAGTGATAAGAAAACATTAAAGGTGACATAATCTGCAGACACAGAGGAAGATGCTCAAATCTCAGACTCCCACTGATAAGGTTGGTGCTGCTGGGCTAAGAGGTTTTTCTCACCCCCAACTCACCTTCTGGCCTTCCTAGTAATCCTCACACTCCCTGAGGTCCTCACCAGGCACACACTTCTGCAGCCTGCAGAAGAAGTGTAATGCTTTATATTGAACAGAGGAAAGGAGGAGACAGCTCACTCTGACCTCGATTGACACTTACCTTTCATCTAGGACATGTAGATATGGTCTCTCAGTCCCTTCCCCTTCCCTCCCACCACCACCCACCCCAATCCCCAAAAGGCCAGATCTTCTGAGGATTTTTCACTCTGGGCTGGACAAAAAATTTGGTACTGTCCTATCAGTATATAGGCTTTATCCACAACCTGGGTTTCTGAAAACCATTACTTCACTTCCCAACATGGTTTGAATGTAGCATACATATAGGGCCTTCTGCTTCTCCTTATAATTCTTCTGGGATATGATCAATCTCTTCTTTCTCCTTCCTTCCCTTCCTCCTTCCATCCACTCTCTCTAGCATGCTGTGTTCTCTCTCTTTGTTTCTCTCCTTTACCTTACTTCTGCACATGCCAAAAGTAAGAATTCTTGATTATCTTGTTGAGTTGCTCCCACTCTTCAGAATAATCTTAAGGAGATGAGTTTTTAGGGGGCCAATCTAGGAACTTGAGCTGTGCAAGGCCTTCCCTTCCCCAGAGTAGACTTAAAATCTCACAATCAAGATAGCTTTGGGTCTTTTTCTCAGATCACTCTGAAATAGCATGGCTCCAAACTAGACCAGGTCTTTCTTTTAGGAATGGGCTTATATTATTAGTCTGAAATTTAAGAGTTAGAATAACAATTTTGTATGATAATGATGAGAGACACATCATAACATGCGTTATGGTAATGGGGTAGAAAGAAAAAGAGCTTTGAAATTACTCCAACCAGAGTTCAAATCTCAAGTTTGACAAGACAACTTCTCAATTCTCATGTAAACATTTCTTAATTGTCATTTCCATTTATTGAAGGCTAGGTTTTGCTAGCCATTCTTCTAGGCATTTTGTCTAATTTAATTCTCATTAAAATCTCATGAAATACAGAGAATGCCAAACAGGATAAACATGAAGGAAAATCCAAACCATCATATAGTGATCACACTATCAAATGCAATGGATAAGGAGAGAGTTCTGAAAGCTGCAAGAGAAAAGGAACATGTTACATGCAAGGGAGTCCCAGTTACATTGAGTGCTGAATTTTCATCAGAAACCATGGAGACAAAAAGGCAGTGGGCTAAGATACTTTAAGTATTGAAGGAAAACAACTGCCATACAAGAGATTTATATCCAGTGAGACTCTTTTTCAAAAGAGAGGGAAAGGTTAAGATATTCTCAGATAAGCAAAAGCTGAGGGACAATATCACCATTAGACTGGCTTTAAAACCAGTGCTAAAGGGAGCTCTTCAGACTAAAAGGAAAAGACATTAGATGTGGTACAAAGCAGCATGAAGAAATAAAGAGTTGTGGTAAAGGTCACCATTTCAGTAATCATAATGTCAGTATTATGGTATTCTATTGTTTGGTATGTAACTCCACTTCTTACTTCCTATAGGTACCGAAATGCAAATGCATAAAAAGCAATGATAAGGGCGGCTGCCATGGCTCAGCAGGCAGAGCTCTGACCTGCCATGCTGGAGGTCTGGAGTTCGATCCCTGGTGCCTCCTGCCCATATGCAAATTAAACAAACAAAAAAAAGCAATGATAAATCTAAGTTTTTTTGACATACAATGTACAAAGATATAAATTGTAACAAGTACAAAAAATGGCTGGAGGAGAGAAAGTTGAAGGAAAAGTATATGTGCATACTATTGAAGTTAAGTTGGTATCAAACCATAATTGATTGCTATACATTTAGGATATTGAATTTTTTTTTTAATTTTTTTTTTTTTTAACGTGGGCAGGCACCGGGAATCGAACCCGGGTCCTCAGGCATGGCAGGTAAGCATTCTTACCTGCTGAGCCACCATGGCCCAGGATATTGAATTTTAACCCTAGGTTAAAACCATAAGGAAAATAAATGAAAAATATATCCAGACAGAAGTGACAAGGACTTCAATATGGTGCAACACATTAAAAAAAAAACAAATAATTATAAAGGTAGTCTTTAATGGAAGTGGAGGACAAAAAAAGGTATAAGACTGTCATGGTCAGGTTCATGTGTCAATTTGGCCAAGAGGTGGTATCTATTTGTCTGGTTGGCCAAGTGCTGGCCTGTCTATTGAAATGAGGACATTTCATAGAATTAAATCATGATCATGTCAGCTGTACCCACAACTGATTTCATTTGTAATCAGCCAAGGGGAGTGTCTTCTTCAATGATGATGCTTAATCTAATTACTGGAAGCCTTTTAAGGAGAATTCAGAGGAGACAGGCTCTTTCCTGCTTCGGCTGATGAGCCTCTCCTGTGGAGTTCACCCAGACTTTACATTGGAATTATCGGCTTCACATCCTGCCCTG
>PVIY010012328.1:0-62309 GCA_004026745.1 Myrmecophaga tridactyla | reverse complement strand
CCATATTAGCATAATAATATCCAAGGCTTATTCCCAATATTCTATTTCCTAAAATATTTTCCTACAAAGCACAGTCTGTAATTTTATTCTTGATATAATTTTTCCTCTGCACTAATTTTTGACACATGAAAATCACTACGAAAGTATGAGATAACATACTTTGGAAATAAATGAGGATTTATTATCCCGTTCCTAATCAGTTCATCAAATGCCCACCCAACACATTCAGATTATATATCAACCATTACTTGCTCAGTGGCTTCAAAAACACTCAATATGAATTAGAAAATTAATTATTATCTAATACTATGTAAAATTAGAGAAAGCATATCCAATTAAATGATAAACTTTATTTTAGTATCAAATAATAAGATATATAAAGCTATAATAAAGTAAGTCAATTGTTCCACTAAAATTTTTCTTAATGTACTCTAATATCATAGTCACCTGTATTTATTATAAATACTAAAACTGTAGTGCTATATTAATCAATTTCAAAACAATTCAACTACATAGTTTTCCTGTGAAAAAGGTGTTTAAAAAATGCAAAATGAACTAAAAACCATAAGTCTCATTGTCTTACAATCAAAATCAGCCAGCTTTATACTTCTGTCACCCAGATGATATGTTTTTCATTTTTCAGTTGTTTTCCTGGTAGAAAGATGTCAGGAATGTTTGGCACCTCTTAAACTTCCCATCTCATTTGTCTCTGTTATAAATCTCTCAATTAATATATTAAAACACAAGAGGGGAGGAAGAGGACAGCTGCAGTACTGTTAAAATATATACATCAGCATTTGCAAATATGAGGCATGGTGTGAAAAGATCCTATAATTCCAAAAGGAAATATTCTCTGCTTCTCATTTCTTTAGTTCTTGTTGCTTTTTCTTTTTCCTGTGTCTAATAACTTCAGGGCAACAAGAGATAATATTAATTAATTGCATTAGTGTTAGAAGCATCAAGAATCTTGTTTTAGAATGAAAAACTGTAGATGCATGTTAACACTGCTATATCCAAATAACTACAAAAACCAGAAATCATATTTTTCTCATAATTTCAAAAATGGCTATCTTCCAGTGAAAATATATTTTCAATATTTTCACAATGCTTCTATAAAAGTGAAGCTATTGAGCTAATCTATCCAATCAACTAGAACTTTCAAATTGCTAAATTTTATATAAGGAAAGCAGACATTTCAATCGACATGGAGTTACAAGTTAAGAAAACAATTGAAATGCAAAAGCTGAGCCTCTCTTTTATAATAAACTTTTATTTGGGTTGGCACGACCCAATCATTTCTGTTTTAACCCCATTTTGATTTTCAATTTCAAGACAACAAAGCTGAAGCTGCATAGATGACTTCCTTCCACACATTGGATTTTTTTTTTTTCATTCTTATAGGAGAGTTGAAGTTTTTGAATATCAATGTATTTTCTATATCCCCAGTTGGTAGTTGTAGATGCTATAAGAATCCTGGGAATTTTTAATAGTTGGGGGTTCCATTAAACTTAGTTCTGAAATGGCTTCTTAGAGTTTATTCATCAAATAATTCAGGGTGTAAAAGTAGCACATAAACATTAATTGAACAGCCATTACACAGTATGACTGTTTGTTTTTGGTTGATAGAGGACATAAAGCTTCATACCCTGTGGTGGAAAACAATTAGGTCTTATGATGAACATGCCATTAAATATGCTACTACGCTACTTAGACCAGTTTCACTTGACAAAATAGCAGTCAGCTGTAGTCAGAAACCTGCCCAAGTTATAGGAAGTCATATTTTTACTGTCATGTCTTTTCTGCTTATAAATATTGCAGTGTGCCTGATGCCTTATGCTAATGTCAATGACTAATGGTTGTCATTATCTTCATTCAATCTCATAAAAAATCTTCCTCAGGAGAGACTGATCATAACTAGAATGCTGCTTAAAGTTAAACTGTTTTTCTAAAACACAGAATATGAAAAGCACTTAAGTACAAGAGGTTGGATGGATAATTTATTTTGTTTTGAGTATGTTTGACAACTGCTGCTGCTGTTAAGTTTGCCATGAACTGAATTGATATCCCATTTGGGAATGCCTTATGGATGTCTAGATGTGTGAATACGTAATGCTTCAAAGTTGTTCTGCTCCTCTGGGACTGTAGGTGAAGATGTGTGATAGAGAAAACAAAAGCTGGAATAAATCTGACACTGGCTATTTGGAGGTTCGATGCTTTTTACAATAAAGGTGAGTCCCGTCATCCATTTGTGATTTCCTTTATGAACTCTGCTTAAATGACAGGTACAGAACACTTCATTTTGGGACCAAACAGATATACGTAAATGGATGAAGCAGCTCTTTGCATAAGAGAGATGTTAGGTAAGACATTAAATTAATCTCAGACAAGTGAGAAACCCTTTTGTCTTTATTTTGTATCATAACAGCATGGCAGTAATGAGTTGATTCTCCTATGCACACGATTTTCATGAATTTTATTGCCAGAACATGGGGTTAGGCATTCTGGTATTACACAGCAAAAAATAAAACAAAAAAAATCTATCCATGAGGAAATAAATATCAATGAATATGATGAATGTTCAATATCACTACTGCTGATAAAAAGCGAGGCAAGAACCAAAAAGTTCCTGTTTGAAAGGAAATGTCCACCATAGGTGATGAATCTTTAAATAGCTTTTGTCCAAAGAATTACCAGACTATGTCCTTCTCAAGTGTTCACTTGTTTGGGGGAGGATTCAATTTTATAGGCGAAAGGGCTGACATATAGTGAATTTCCAATAAATATTTGTGGAATGGAATGGGCGGAATGGAGTAGAGTGAAACAAAGGACAGTAGAATAAAACCATAATTATTTGTTCCCTTCTGGAATCTTTTCTGAAACAAAAGGAGAGACAGATGGATGGATGGATGGATGGATGGATGGATGGATGGATGGATTTAAATGATTTGAAAGAGAAGTTTCTGTTTTCTTCTTTACACTTCTTTGTATTAGAAACAGTGAATTCAGAGAGCATAAATCAGTTTGTAGTTTCATAAAAATGATGATTGTGTAATAGATTTCAAAATGTTTTTTTTGAAAATACATAAATAAAAGTTTCTAATTAAGAAAAAAAATAAAAGAAAGTGCATTTCCTAGGACATGATCTTAGGGAGAAAGATTTTGGTTCATTTATAGATAGTATGCAATGCCTCCTTCTCTTTTGTCTCAGAGGAATTTGGAAGAAAGCAGCACCGTACTTCTTTTGTGCCCAATTTGAGTCTGACCCATACCTAACATCTCTCCAAACCTTGCATTGTAAACCTCCTACACAATATAACACTTCCTTAGGAATCAGCTAGAAAATATATGGTAGGCAATGCAACTGTTATCCAAGTGTAATTATTAATAGCAGAGCATTTCATCCTCAGGCATGTTCTGGTGTAGATGACAAATGATGATAACCTTTTCTACAAATAATAATGAAATAGTAATAATAATGAATAATCTTTATTGGAAGCTTGCTTTTTGTCAGAGACTCTGAAATGCTTTCATGCACACTTAATTCTTCATAGTAATCCTGAGGCAGGTGTTTTATTGCCCCATATTACAGTTGAGGAAAGTAAGGGTTGGAGAGGTTAAATAGTATTGCCTACACTCAGTGGGCAAACCTGAATCCAGACAACTCTCAATTCTCTAACAGCCTGTGCCAGAGGGTGATATACTGTCTTCCTGTTTTCTGTTTTTTATAATTTCTTGGTTTTAATTAATATATTTAAAGATTGTCACTGAGTCTAATTTGTTATTCTTCCCAGCTGTCATAATTGGGTTTTTATAAGAACTCTGCATTTTAAGAAACAGGAAAAGAGCATTGAACTGAGCTGAAAGTCAGCAGAACTAGATTGCAGTTCAGGCTATTAATATTAATATTTTAATGGTAATAACTATGATTTGTTCGGTGACTAGCTTATGCCAGGTACTGAATTGAGGGCTTTGCCTGAGCTATCTTGTTGACCCCTGTAACAGCTCTGCAAGGCAGAACGCTTGAATCCCACGAATGCGTATGAATCACCTTAGCTATTAGCCCTTAATTTGTTCACAGGCAAAAATGAAGATTAGGGGACTAAATCATTTCAACAGTTCTCTCTAGCTCTAACAGTCTATGACTAGATGTCTCTGGAAGTAGCTGATTATCAAAATATAAAGGACACGATGAGAAGGCTGAGGAAAATTCTTAGGGTTAAAAGAAAGAACTTCTTATTACCTTACATTTATATTAGCTATCATATATTGCATGATTACTAAGAGCCATGCATTTTACGTACTTTTATTCTTTCCTTTTTTTTTCCCTCCTCCCAATAGCCCAAATAAGAAGAGAACTTGAATTTCAACCAATGTAAGTTTAATTCCACCAAATGAGTGATAATATTCTTCTCTGAAATTCTCTGGGGATTACCCTAACTTAGAAACCTTTCTGAAAAGCAATATTAAATAAAGTTGAATAAATGATATTTGCTCATAATCGTATCTGTTTCATCACAGTGTAAAGAATAAGGATAGAAAAGCAGATATGCTAGTATTATAAAGAACTTGTTAAAAGGAAATCCCTTTTTGTTTTTTAGCATTTTATTTTCAAAGAAAAAACATGAACACTTTTTTTTTTTTGGATTCTTAGTTCTTACTAGTGCAATGTATTATGTTCTGTGCTACAGAAAACAAAGCAAAAATAAGTCAGTGTCCATAGCCAAAAGATGTTATAGTTTACTCAGAGATACAAGAATATAATAGTACAAATATGGATCATGTGCTATTATAATAAGATATTACATCATATAGTGTAATTTGAATAGTGGTTCTTAACTGGAGGTCCACATCATCTATCGCCAATGGTGTGTTTTTCAAATCCAGATGCCAGGACCCTGCCTATATCAAAGAAATCAGTCTCTGAGGTTGGAGTCTGGAACTGCAATTTTATTTTAAAACTTTACAGGTGATTTTGATGTGTACTATGGTTAACACCCACTGAATTTAAATGTATGTGGCAAGTATTGATATATTAATATATTAAGATACGCAGATTCATAAAGAAGAGGTTAATTCGAACTGGAATTTATAAGAATGACTTCAAAAGAAGAGGTGAACTTTAAATGAAAGATCACGGAGGAGAAACAACATTCTTTCTTTTTTTTTAGTTCGAAATAAAACATGCCTTTAAGTATCTTTCTGCATTTCAGATTCTTTACTGCATTGGTTTGGAAAAGATAGTAAAACTTATAACAATAAATATCTGGAAATGTTCAATTATCTTCTAATAGATCTATGATGTTTCTACTTGAAGGTCAGGTTTAGAATCTTGCTTGGAAGTTTGTATATTGTTACAGATTAACATTAATATCCATAATGAAAAAATTTAATCACAGCTAGTAAATGCAATTTAGACTGCAAACTGCCCACAGGCAGGATCTGAGTTTTATTCAAATTTGGATTCAGAACTCTTTAGCATAGAGAATGGGAGCTAGAATATGCATAATACATATTGGTTTGTTAAATAAGTGCGATGTTTGGATTTACTTGGTTTATTCATTATACCTTGTTTATGGGGCAGATTTCAGGTCTCCCTGTGAAGGATCAAATATTTTACCTATGAGAATTTTTGTTTGTTTTTTGTCCCAGAACCAATGGGTTGGCAAAGATTGTCATAATCATTAGCTTATAAAAATAAACTTTTAATCCTTTTCTCTTCCAACAGAAAGTCTGAAGGGCAGGTAAGAAAGTGGAAAAGGTAAAGAAGTTACAAGCATCTCAGCAGCAGGGGAGTTTACACCATCCATGCTTATGCCCAGAACAGCTGGTTAACCCCTCCTCTGAGACCAGTTGCCCCAGATAGGGACAGGCAAAGTCATCTACCTTGTACACAGGATGTAGTAAGGTTTCGTAAGTGTTCCCACACTTCATCTGCTGACTCGCTTTTTTGTAGGACAGGGTTATTTTGTCATTATTTTGGTTTTGGTTCTTAATAGAGTTTTAAAGACTTGATGGCCTAACAGATCACTTTATCTTGCTCTGTATTACATCTCCTCAGCCAAGCCTCTTAGCTGTTTGTTTTTTTGTTTTTTAGGGGGAAGACAGGAGATACTCAAATTCCCCCAATAAAACTTTTGGAGGCAGTTTCATAGAGGAGAATAAAATAATAGTGAGTAGAAAGAATGGAAAGAAAACAAAATATTCATGGGAAAGAGAAAGGTGAGCTGATGACAGAAAGAGAGCTTTGATTTATTATCCATGTATGCATTCAGTGTTTTGAAGAACAAAGGGGGAAGTGGAAGGCATCATGGGGTGCTGTTTCAGACATTTCGTCTTCAATATGAGGCAGCTCTGATAATAAAAACAGACACTGTGGTATTAGCAGAAGGTGCTGGTGAGTTGAGAAGATGGAGATCAGATCGGGCAGAAGCAACTCACCAAGGTACAGGATGCCCCTAATCCTAGCCTTGGTTTCATCCAAGGGAATCCCTATTGTGCATCCACATTGATAACTTCAGGGTCAGCTGATGGCCCTCGGCTGAGGAGAGGGGCTTAAATAAATGACCCCCCCCCCATAAAGGACTAGTCAAGGAACACTCGAGATGTTTATATACTGTAACAGACACATGGAATTGTGACTTGGACCAAGCCAAACCCTAAAACGTCCAAACAGCTAATCCAGATCTTTGTAACCATATTCACTACATACTAACCACACTGAACTATGGCTGGGAAAATGTATGGCATCAGCGTGAAAGCATGTATCTACCACGAAATGAGTGGAGTGGTTACACTTTCTTTTGCCTCCCTCTCCCATCCTAATTCTAAGGGATTGTTTCACCCCAAACAAGTCTAGCAATCATTAGTCATAAATGTACCAAAAATGAACATGATTACATCATTCTTTATAAGCGTGATTGAAGGTGAATATATCCAAATAATTTCATTCACATGGGGTTGCGTTAAATAACTGAAAATAAAGTGAATTATTATTTCAAGAATATTTCAAGTGTGGATAATCAGATCCTTGATGTAGATGTCATCTGGAGTCCAGTAGTGATATTGGTTAGCCAGCAGTGCGCTGGAGTCAGCTAAGAGCCAAATGTGCACAGCTCTTCTCAATTCTGCATTCACTGACCTCACTTTGGTGGTAGGTTAAAGTACACCCTGGCAGGATTATTTACCCATGGAAATTAACAAATGCTACAAATCAGGGCCCTCTTTTCTTATGTAGAGAGCCAGCTTACTAGCACACCACTGGATTATATGCACATTTTAGAAGAAGAAAAAGACCCAGTGGAAATATATGTCCATGTAATTAAAGGGATAGCAAACTTAACAAGAGATAAATAAAGAAGATGCTACTTAAGAGAAACATTAAGTTGTTAGACTGCCTAGGCTCAAATCTTTTATTTGCCTGTCAGTTAGCCACCCTGTGCCTTAGTCTCCCTATCCTTAGAAGGGGAACACAATAATACCTCCTTCATAGAATTGTTCTAATGATTAAATAATACATGTGATGCACTTAGAAAAATTTGTGGAAGAGAGAAGGTACTCAGTAAGTATTTTCTGTTAGTATCAACAAGAGGTGAGACTATATGTTTTTTTTAACAGTCTGCTCCAAAAAACCTCCCTAATTTCAGTGTTATTTTTTTGAGCCTTTATATCTTTTAGAAGCCCATACACAACTACCACCAGTTTTGTGAAGATCTGTTAAGTGAAAGCATATCAAATCACTTTGAAATCCATAAAGCACGGTGAATGAAAGGTGGAATAATTATGTTAAAGACATCATCTTGAATTGTGTTTATACAGCATCTTTGAAATGAGCATCAGATTTTTCTTTAGGCAGTTACTGCTCCTACAGAAACAAACACAGATGGTGCCCAAACTTCCTACTGAATAGTTTTAGGCAATGGCATTTATCAAAATACTGTAGGTCACTAAATGTACAAAGACTCAAAACAAATCCCAAATCTCAGTGTCAGGCCAGCTTGATAATTTAAGCTAATAAGCTTTGTTTGATAATTCAAATTTTCTACTGCATAAAATGCATTAGCACACACACAGAAAATCTTACCTGTAGATGAAGTTTTACGAAATAAGATAATAAGATGTAATATTTTTAAAGAAGGAAATCGACTTGTCTTTTCTGATGAGAGGTTCTAGCCAAATTAAAACTAATTTTTCATTTGTGTTTGCTCCCATTTACCAATGCTTTTCTAGCCAAGCAAAGCAGAAAAAGAGAGGAAAGATATTTTTCCTATATTCAAACTTTCTAAGATTTCGACCCTCAATATATAGGCTTCCTTTTTTTCACTGAGATTGTCCTATGATTTCTATAACTTAGCTGTTTTAATTAGATTCTGGGCTGGTCCTGGGCATGTTTTCCCTTGGATCCATTCCTTGCCTTTCCCTTGGCACAATGGAAGTGGAGGCTCTGACCCCTGAAGCATCCTTTCTCTGGCAGGTGTCTCAGCTGGCTTTCAGCTGGCTTCTGCTAATAGTGGGTGAGAGGTGGGAGCACTGATGGGAGACTAGATTGGGAAAAAGGGAAAAACCAGTGTATTTTTCTGGACATTCACTCTACCTCCAACACCAACGTGGGTAGCAATTGCACCTTCTCCGTCTACAGCTTCTTTTTCCTTTTCGTTTGTTGTGTTATTAATTCTCAACCAAATGACCCTCTCTCCAGGAGTGCTCCCTGGCCTCTCCTATTCAGCCTCTGGGTGACATTGCTGTAGCCCCCCAATCATTTCCCCATGCTACATTGCATAAAATGATCTGTTTACATCTCTTTCTGACTTGCTTTAGACTTTTAGCTTTATAAGGAAAGGACCATGTTTCATCTTTGCAGTCCTACAGCCTGATAATTCCTTAGCACTTAGAAATTCAAAACATATTTGTTAAATTGTTTTTCATAGCACACTGAAAGTTCTAAGGCCTTTTGTGCTGGATAAAAAATTGGGATTTGGATCTTGTAATGGAAGGTTTTGATTTGTGGGTTGTTTTTTTTTTTTGTACTAGGAATATTGACTAACATATATCAGTGACACTGGTTATTTCACAAGATGCCTAGTGTTTGTGTCTTGCACTGGGGTACTTGCACACCAGAAAAACAGTCAGTAGCATTTTAACAATACTTCTGAAAGCTTTACCTTATCTATATTCTCTTTCACTAGAAGTTATAACCTCTTTCTCTGTTTGTCTTCCTAAATTTAAACCCTTATTTTCAGTGTCCATCTAAATATATTCTTACTGCTTCCACCATCAATTAAGTAAATGCCATGTCTCTAACTCATTTCCTTTAAAAAGAATGAGCTCAACTGTGCTCTGTTTATTCCATGTATAATGGCTCTCTTTGCACATTTTGGTCCATTGCCTCTGGTGTCATTTCTCATGCATCTGTTTATTCTACCCAATTAGACTCAGAGCTTTGCAGTTAGAGGCACTTTTTCTTTTCTATCACTTCACAGCATGTCCACAACATAGGCTTGTGAGCTAAATGTCTTTTAGATTTCACCAATTTCTGTGCTGGTATTTTTAGTTCCTTGTAACATGAAGATGTTGGAGTGCTCACTCAGCAGCTAGATGCATGGATATTTGACCACCCACACAAGACATGGCTGCAAGGCAGAGATCCCTTCATCCAGACCAAAGCTTCTGTGCAGTAGTGTGGGTAGCCCAGGGACTTCAAGACCCTTTTGTCTCTTTCAAAGTCAGGAATATCACTAAACTACCTCTCCTTTGCCTCTCTTCTCACCCAGGACTCACTATGGCCCCTCTAGTAGTTCTAACCACTGATCATTGGTTTTCTGTCACCAAATCTGTTCATTTCCTTCATAGCACTTATGGTATTGTGTAATTACATACATACATAGAGGATGTGTAAAATAATTACCTGATGTAAATAGAGAAGTTTAAATAAATAGTAGATATGAAGTATTTAAATCATACATACCAAAAAACTATAAGCACAATTGTGCATGTGTATGTGCGGGTTTTATATATTCATACAAATCAAAATAAAGATTTTCTTTACCATGACTTGCTTTATCGCTGAACACCCAACCTAACACGGAGCCTGACTCACAGTAGATGCTTATAAATATTTGCTTAATAAATAATAGATGAGTGAATGAATCCAAGAGAGCAGAGAATTCCTCCCAATCAGTAATCACATTGGATCTTCAGTTTTGCTGACCAAAAGAGTGAGGAGAGAAAAAGAAAAAAATCTGGGAAAAAAAGGGAGTCAATGTTCTCCTCTACTACAAAATTTCATAGTTTTACAGTCTCTCTCCTCTAAGGAAAACACTTCCTCATTTATAAATTTTTTAACTGGAGAGGGACTCTTTGCTAATCAAAGTTACAAATGTTGCAGCAGAAATGCTAATGGTTCCCAAAGAGTTTAACAAAATCCTCATTGGCCACTCCTGCTTTAACTGTTGCAACCTTTATTTCTTCTCTACCTTCTCAATCTTGATATCTTTAAAATATATCTATAGCATATTCAGACCTTTCTCTTATATAAAAGTACTGATGACTAAAAAGAGAAGCATGGGACATAATTATAGAAATAAAAACTAAGTGTGACAGTTGACAACAAAAACTGTGAGCCAGATTGCCCAATTTCAAAACCTGACTCTAGTGTTTCCTAAATATGAGACTGTGAGCAAGTTATGTAACCTTGCTTTGCTTCTGTTTCCCCATCTATAAAATGGAGATTGTAAAAGAACCTAACTCATAGTGTTTCTTAGTAGAATTAAATCACTAAGAACTTGCAAAGCCAGTAGGATGATACCTGGCATATAGTAAACATCCAATAAATGCTCATCATATTTTAATTCTTTGTGTTATCATTTTCATTCCCATCCCCAAAGGAAAGCATGTTAACTTCTAATACAGAATGGATGAATTTCCATGAAGACTGATCAAGACAAAAAAAAATGCTCAAATACTATAGTAGTAGGAATGAAAAAGTAATATAACCGTAGTTGCATTAGAAAACATAAAAAGGAAAGTAGAAAGTCAGGATTCTAAAATTTTGTTATGCCCTCTTGATAAACAATTTTTTTCTTTAATACTTACCCCTGGTAGACAATAATTACTTCATATACCTTTTAAACATTGAATGATTTTCTATACATATATTTTAAACACTTAATAATGAAGATTATGCTTATTTATTTCCTTTAGTCGCAAAAGATTTTATTACAATCTACTTTTTAATAACCATTGGCCTTTTCTTCTCCTTGTAAAGATTCTCAAGTGATTTAAATCAATTATATTTGAACTTACTAATTTAAAGGATATTCATATCCCCCATATTGTTTGAATCTCTGCCTCATCAAGAATGGCATTATTAAGTTTTCCATATTTTTGAACTGTATAGCATAATGCAATAACAACTGTAATGCCTACAAAAGATTAAGAAATGTTCCCAACCAGCTGCACCTTTACCTGCTTATTTATTCTTTATGGATGCATGTGTGTATGTATGAATTTCATTTAACAAATGTTAGTTCCTACTGTGTGCCAGGCACTGTGCTAGACTAGGTTATAAAACAAATAACAAAAAGAAACAGTGAAAAAGATAGACAAAGTCTTTGTTTTCATGTAGCCTAGAGTCTATTGAGGGTTTAGGGCAATAAACAAAACACATAATTTAAAATGATCACAAATTGAGACATTTGCCATGCCACAAAGAATGGAGGCCTTGAAAAAAATAATAGTAGTGAGAGGTGGGAAGTTTGGGGGCTACGTTAGACATTTTAGGCAATAGCTAAAGCAAGAAAAAGAATCATCCATTCAAAGAACTGGGAAAAGAGCATATCCCAGGCAGAAAAATAAGCATTGCAGGCCCGCCCCTGTGGGAAAGAGGATGCACAAGTCACTGCACTGGGCACTGGTGAGTAGTGGAGAGAATGGCATGAGAAGAGCTTGGAGGAGCTGGTATAGGCCAGATTTTGCAGGGTCTCTGGTTTGGATATTCTCCATGTGGAAAAGAACATGATTAAAAGTTACTTAAAAAGGAGCTAGCAAAAAAATAATAATAATTATAAAAAACATATTTTGAAGGAGCTAGCATGATCCAATCCATGTTTCAAAAGATGTTTTGCTGAGTGGAGAATTTATGGGAAAGACAATCTAGGAGAATATGAGAGTAACCCAAGCAAGAGCTATTTGTGGTTGAGTCTTGAGTGTTGACAAGGGAAGTGTATAAAGAACTGGATATGAGAGATGCTCAAGAAGTAGAAATGACAGAATTTAATGAAGGAGTGGATTTGGATGTGTAAGAGAAAGGGAGGAAACCATGTATTACCCTTAAGTTTCTGGCTCAAGTAGATTGATTCATCCACTGAGAAAGGAAAATTGGGGAAGTAACAGGAATTCTGTCTTGGTCAGGTTAGCCCCAATGAAGTTGTCAGATAGGTATTTATTTATTTATACCGATGTGAAGTTCAAAGAAAAGGTCTGCCCTGGAGATGTCGATCTGGAAATAAGTAGCCTAGAGGTGACATTAAGGTCATGAGAATTAATGATTGAAAATATTTGGTCGTATGTCTGTCTCCACATAAGTGTATCTTTAAAGACAGAACATGTATTCATCTAAAAATTCCTGGGGTCTAGCACAGCACCTCAAATAGAACGTTAAATAAATATTGTCTGAATGAATGAGTGAATGAAGCAATTAATTAATTAAACAACTTGACACTAGAGAATAAGTGTAGAGAAAAGCAGTGATGATAATATGGTATTAGAGGACTTCATGTCACTGGGGAAGGTCAAGCCATCTTTTGGTTTCATTCCAATAGAATTATTATCCATTCTTCCGCCTCAATCTGAAGTAGATGTGACCCTCACCATGAATAAAGACATTGGGACATTGAGTTCACAAGTACTGTACCATGTGTATATGTACGAATAATAGAATAACATCTGAAAATATTTTCAGTAATTAGGAAGGCAACTCGTTCCGTAAAAACCCAGGGCATCATAATACTGAAGGCCATTTCAAGTATATCACAATAATATTGTATTAGTTTGATTTTCCTTCTTTACTTTAGATGAAGTTTAAAATAAAGAAACCTGGAATTTTAGGTCAAGTGTATAAGATCTGCATCTGAGTCACCTCTGAGACAATTTTGATTCTTGATAGAACCTATTTATGTGATTTAGTGCTGTTTACTTTGGTCTGATTTTCATTTAAGAAAGCAAGCCTGGTATAATATGTTTTAAATGAGTTAAATCATTGTTCCATGTATTTTACACTCAGACACATGTTCATAATTCAAAATTTGGTCTTTGAAAACAAAGCTAATTAATATTAGAGAACTCTGTGGCCTCTACATCCTAGCATTTAATGATTAAGGTATAATAAGCATTCATAAATATTGCATAGAAAAAAAAATAAATGGATGCATAAAAGATCATGGAAGCGAATTGGTTAATATAGACTTCTGTACACAAAAATCTCTAGATATGTGGTAGTAGAATATATCTACTTCCTTATCCATGAGACAAAATTTGTTGTAAGACATGCAATACATTTAATAAAAACTTTTCACTATAACAGAAAAATAATCAGCACATTGGGATGCTGATTATGAAAAGCATCCTGATTTCAAATGTTTAAGCTTCAATCAGTACACATTAGAATTGATTTTAAAAAAATCGAACCCATGCGTATTACAACTGACTGAGCAGAATTATGACAGGGAAGAATGGTTAACAAAGTTTAGAGAATATGTATATTATATAATTATGTGTAATTGTAGATAATTACATATTAACTGACATAAATACCATGCTTTATTGACTTAATGATATCTGCTTGTGAAAATAGTGAGTCAGGTTGGTCCCTCTTTTGAGATATATAACAAGTAAAATTATAATTCAAGTATAAAAATCTTCACATACCAAATTATTATTGTTGAGGTTTGTAAACATATTCTCAAAATGATTTAGCATTAGCAATTACAGAAGGCTTTCATAATCATTCTTCAGTGATCTCATCTTATCCTTAGAATCCTAAGAGTAAAAGTTACCAAGACTGTAGAGGGGGTATGTGTAAATACGTGCCATTGCTTCTCAGCCTTTTGACTAAGAGCAAATGTAAATATGTACCATGCACATTAATTTTCTACTTCTTATTTCCTGATGAAGCACCATATTCAACAGAGTCCAAATACTTGATAAAAATTTCTGATTTTATAGGTGGATGGCGACAATGTACTAGAGAACCACATGTGGCATTCTGAAAAAGCAGTGGCATCAATATCATCTTGAAAGTCCTTTGGAAAAGTGAAGCTCACATTAAAATAGTTTGCCTATGCATTTGTCTAAATCTTTATTTTTTATAGAAATCATCTAATGTGGAAGAAGACAGACTAATAAAATACAACAAAACTTCCTCAACAATGTCTGGTTGATATAATGCTGACATTTATACTTTTATGTTGATTAAGATCAATGTAACCCAGTTGACATTTATACTTTTATGTTGATTAAGATCAATGTAACCCAGTTATTATGGAGTATTAAAATATGGAAGGGTAAGATATGTGTTTTTCTGAGAGGTAAAGATGGTGTTGTGGGTGCCAAGAACCACAGGGACTTTTCTGAACATATGCAAAAAAGTCAAATTCCAATACCTTTATAAATTCAAGAAACCAGAATTACTATCTTCTTAATAATAAGCAAATCAATAAAATATATTGAGGTACACTGCCATAATTCCCAGATGATATAAATTTTGCATCCAGCATAATGTCCATATACTTTATGTTTTTCTAATGTAATAACTTATGCTGTAGGGGTGAGAAGGAGTTTATGTTTTTTTTTAACCCCAAAAGCAGCACAGAAGAGCCAAAAAGGAGTTGTCTTCCAACGGACCCACACATTGTATACGTCTCTGACCCTGAAGGCGTCTGCATCATCCAGGAGCCAAAAGCTCTGAGAACTTGTGTAGTGTCTATTTTAGAAATACTTCTGTTTACAGCCCTGTGTGCTCGTTTACATGACGTTCCTACAGCTGAACGAGATAGACCATGTTTTGCTTTACTTCATCCCACATGGTAAACTCGTACCAAGTGAAACTGACCAAAGGAAAGATGGCCTTGGGGTACAGCACTTCTGATTCCCAGTTTGTCTTGAAGAGTTGTCCAAGGTCATGCCACTGAGTGACTGAAATGGTTCTGAGCACTTGGCATGGATTAACACATTTAATCCTCTTAACAATCATATGGATAGATACTATTTTTCTCTATTTTACAAATGAGGAGACTGAGGCTCAGAGAGATTGAATACCTTGTCACAGTTCTACAACTTGTAAATGACAAATTGAATAAAAGCACAGGAAACCATTCAACACACATAAACGCATTTGTTTATTGAAAGTAATTTGAGTGATGTCAACACCATCACAATACTCAACCTAAATATCATGGTTCTGCTTAAAATAAAACAGTATCCCAAATTGAGAATGTTATTAACAATTATATAAAGAAAATAAGGGCAATCTATTATCATATGAGTTGATGATATTTAATAAAAAATCAAACATGTTTTGTTTTGTTTTTTCCTGACAAATGTTTCTGAGCATTTAATATGCTATTATTATTCATAACTCAAGAAGGCATGTAGCATTCCCAACACGTTTGACCACCAATCCCTGCTCCCCACCTTCCACACACAATAACGTCTTATGGGGCTAGCATTCCAGGGAACACTTTGGGAAATACTGAACTAGAATAACCTTAAGAGATCTATCTTTCCACGCCAAAGTTCCATGAACTGCCTGTCCCCATACCCAGAAGAATTTTCTCTTTTCATGTATTTTGAAATGTCCGATATGCAGCAGTTAGTTCATATTTATGACATAAGTTGTAACTAGGGAAATAGGAATTTTGAAATAAATACACACATGCAACACATACATCAAAAATTTACAGAATATATAGTATATGAGTGTTGCTCTATTTTAAGTGGTTACCTCGGGGATCCATACATCACCCAAATAATTTTTTAAATTCCTTTTTGTCATTGACTTTAGAGAACTACTTTTTAAGTATCCTCATGACAGTGTCACCTTTTCAGGGTAGAAAGATATCTGGAAAGAACCAAAACTATTTGAAGCAAGTTGGAATTGCAACTCCCAAGTTATGAGGCTGATTTTCTTGTGAGAGTTAGGAATTGGTTCTAAGAATAATTCCAAAAGTTTATTAGAACATATATGTTAGAACATTATGACATTGTTTAAATACTTGCATAGACTCATTACTTGACAACTTTGGGGAAGTAAATGCAACTTAATAGTTTTATTTTAGAATTCATTTTGTTATATTTAGTAAGTTATCATACTTAAATACTTTTGAGAAATTATTTAAATTTGTGTAATCCTTGGGTATAAGACAACAGGCAATGAAGATAATAATGGCAAATAATGTGTGCCAAACCTGCAGGTATTCAAGGTAAAACAAGCGTAAAACAAAACAGAAGATAAGCTTCTGTTCTTGAAGTAGGGGTGAGATAGGGATATATCATCTGTTTGGGTTCTTTCTATCTGATGAGGTGTTCCATGAAATATCTCCTCAAAAATCTAGGTCTTGTGAGACACATTTAAGAAAAGAAAAACCAGTAGATTTCACTTCGGGCACTGAATATAAATCTCAGACAGACCACGTACAGACAAGCTACCTATCTCACCAAGTCTCAGTTTCCTCATCTACAAAATTACAGAATTGAGAGGCTGAAATGTGACAATAAGAAGAATGTGCTTATCCTGATACCTGGCACAGCCCAATTAAGTGATGATGATAATAATCATTACTTGATAACTAGGATTGAATATCATAATGCTTTGAATTTGAGAAAGCTTTGCTTGCCTTGATCTTCAGTGGTCTTTGCATAGAACTTTTAATATGCCTTCTATTAGCCCTTTACCCAATATTTATTAAACATATTCTAAGCACAGACCACTTTAGCAGATACTGATGATCAGAGATGAAGCAGATAACTTGTATTATTGAAGAGCTTAAGGTTGATTGGAAAAATAAAACTCATATTGTGTTATAATACCAGTAAGAGAAAGATGCCATGAAAGATACACACAAGTAGCTATAGAACCATGGAGAGAAATATGGGCTAATTCTTAAAAGGTCCAGGAAAAAAGTTTCATGATAAGGTATCAGGAAAGGAAGAATTGGAGAGCTTTCAAGAGGAAATGTTTGGAGAGAGATGGCTTTAAATAAAGGAAAACTTGTAAGCCCAAGCCTAGAGACTCAAAAGTATAGAATGTTTTGAGGGAAGAGCAGTTAGTTCAGTTGGTTAACAATTTTAAGCATTTGAAGGAAGTTACAATAAGAAGGTAGTCTAAGGACAGATTTGCGAGACTAGGATTCTGAGGGAACAAGAACAGATCTTATTTAAGAGGCAATAGTAAACCACTGAAAGTTTTTTAGCATGGGAGTAGTGTGATAAGTGCCATATTTTAGGAAGCAACCCACAGTGTTCTAGAAGGAGAAAAGATTGGAAGCAAAAAGACCAACACAAAAGTTGTTGAAGTAATCCAAAGGAAAATTAAGGTACGCCTCTGGAATTTCCATTTCAGAAGGGCATAAATGTGGTTGAAAGTTGGGAGGGTAAAGGAATTCTTTCGAGACTGTGTTTTCATATTAAGCAAGAGATTTTAACTTAAATTGTATGCTTATTTGTGGTGGCTTTGGGCATGTTAGTGAATATAACAGAGATTAGAGGCTTCTTTGGATCACTAACTGAAAACAAAGCTGAGCTGGTTTTGTAGCAACAAAATGGAAAGATAAGAATGAATATTAGAGAAAGTTAGATTCAAAGATCTTGGCAATAGATAAGTCTAATGCTCAAATCAACAATTCAACTGTTTTCTGTCTTTGGCTACCATTTTTCTTTAGTGTTTGCCACCTCATCATATCCATGACTGCTATCTAAACTTACCTTATCCCTGTATATTAATTAAAGGGAAGTTTTCTTCATGTCACTTCTCTTTCCAGAAATTGACACTGAGTGGATCCAGTTCAGCTAACAAAGAAAAAAATAGCCTTACTTTTTATGGCATTGTTGATTATTCTCAAGATAAGAGAGTAAATAATTTTAGGTCAGTAGCTGGCTATTGTGTGGACTCTAACCTCCTTCAGGACTGGCAGTTATGGATAATAAAGATGAGGGGGTTAAGGGTAAAGACACCAAACTCAATAAGCACCCAAAAATCTTCTGTGACAAGGAATGAGTAGAGAAAGTGCAACCAAAGGAATGTTTTCATATGTTGGATTGGTTCTAGATATTGGGCTAAACACTGAAAAATGAAAATTCATTCAAATCACTAGTCTCTTATGGTTAATAGTTAATATCTTAAATGACTAAAAGAATATTCTCCTACTCTGCTTCACTACAATTATATATGTACTAATGTGTGTGCCTATATGTATGTATGTGTGTATAAACTTTTTGAAGAAATAGTAAAACTTAACACTGAAGTTGACAGTGTAATATAATCAACCCCATTTGCCTTTCAATTTGCTTCAATAATTTTCAGTGTTTGGACAAATGTTGCCAACTTTTGAATTATCCCTCATGCTCTCATTCTTTTTTATTGGAATATTTTAAAACAAATACCAAATGTCATTTGATTTGCAAATAATTCAGTATGCCTCTCAGATAAGAACTCTTTCTAACATAATTATCATGCCTTTGTCATACCTAACATATTGTGATTGTATAATAACATCTATTACCATTCCATATTCAAATTTCTCCAATTGTTTCAAAGATGTCCCTTGAAAGTTAGTTTGTTCCAATTAGCATCCAAGCAAAGTCTACATATCACCTTGGCTCTTTTGTCTCTTAAGTCTCATTTATCCTGTAATAGTTCTTCCTTCATATTTTTCTTGACATTTATTTATAGAAAAACAAATTTTATTCTATATTTTATAACCAGGGTGCCACAATATTTTCTACTTCTAAAGCAAAGCCTTAATCCATTCAATATGCATTCAGCTACTGTGTAAAGAACATTTATTATGTTCAGGACAGTTTACTAGGTGCTGAGTGTGATTCTCAAAAATATCCATATATCGTGGTCCCTACCTGTAGGAGTTAAAAACCTGGAGGAACAGAAAAATAGTAATATAAAAACATAACCACAACAGTATACCAATAGAAGTTAATTAACTGACATAAGATGCTAATGTTTCAAAGACAGAGGCAAGGTTTGCAATTGAAGGTCATCTTCTTGGAGTGCTTGGCATGTGAGATGGGTGGTGTCGAATGACCAGCATTTCAAGGAACATTTGGGTTGGGAGAATGGTAAACAGAGAAATTGCATTCTAGAAATGACAATTTTGAAAGAAAAAAAGATAAAAAAGCCTTAGAGATGGGGAAATGAAAGACATTTTCAAAGGATTATAATTAGCACCATTCAGCTGAGGCAGGTCATTTGTGGGTGAAATAGGTCTACAAGATAAGGAAAGGCATTTGGGGAGGATATTGAGAGACAGACTAAGTAATTTGAGCATTGTTCTCTATTGTGGGGAGCTCCATTCATTTTTCCTTATAGCAAAGTCTATCGGACACTATGCAAGCATAGTAATTCCATTAGTAAGCAAAATGTGTTAGCTCATTTTGTAAGGGAACTTAAAAAATGTTTATATATTCCAGTAGCAATCACTGAAATATTTACAGCAAATTTGCAAGATAATTTAACATTTTATTTTGCCCAACAGCTAGATGTTCCACTTAGAGCAATGCAAACAAATTGGAGCTGATTTAACCAACACACATCACACAGCAGCTGAGAGACCTTCATAAAGTGTGGATTAATTGTTACTGACACAGTGTAAAATAACAACAGCAACTCAACAAGCTTACCATAGTAGAGAAAGAAGATGGCACTGTTAGAGATTAACATACTGACCCTTCAGACCTAAGAATCTCAACTTTTCATCTACTATGAAAGTACTATGAAAATTTGTAATGTGTCTGTTTTTATGCCTATCAATTATAAATATGTATATTGACCGGTAACTAATTCTGTCTTTACCAGTACAATGCTAGCTGATTTTCATCATTAAAAGACTCTCAAATATACCTGAATTATTAAAGTCATCAAAGAAAGTATATATTGAACTTGATGTAGCTTTAATGGTAAGTATTTTCTTCTTGCATGCTTATTCTTCAGTAAGAAGTAATCCAAGTAATCCATATTTTATAGGTTTTAAATATTTTTAAATGCCCATCTATGCCAGACTTTGTGCTAGGCTTTGAGGGGGGAAAAAAGTGCATAAGATGCTGTTTTGATATTCCAGAGGCTTATATTCTAGTACAAATGACTAAATATATAAAAGTAAAATTATGGATAGGATTGGAATAGAGTTGTCAGATTGGATTGTAAAAGGGCTTTTTAATAGCATCACTATTGACGTTTTGGGCTGGATAAATCTTAGTTGTGGGGAGTTATCCAATACATTGTTGGATGATTAGCAGCATCTGGCCTCTACCCACTAGCTGACAATAGCACCTCCCCAGATATGACCACCCAAATTGTCTCTACATATTGCCAAATGTCCCTGGGGCCTCAGTGCAAAATCATCTCCAGCTTTGAACTACTGAATTAGACTCAAAGTCCTATATGCATTTTGCTAATGAAGATAACTTCCAGTTAGAGAAATAAAAAAAAATTCCATAAGGGGGAGGGGAATTCTTATATGAATTGATCCTGAAATGATGAAGAAGAGGAGAGCATTTCAGGTGTAGGGAACATATTGAGAAAGTGGCTACATGGGAAAGCAAGTGGATACCTAGACATTTTGTTCATGGGTCATACGGCATTTGGTGTTTGGGAGGTGATAATAGAGAAAAAAATTCATAGACTGAAAAGCAAGCAAATTATGGAGGGCCCTGAATATCAATAAAGAAAATGTTTTTCATTTTGTAGGAAGCCATTTGATTATGTAAGTGAAATGATAAAGCATCATTTTGGAAAGTTTCAAATGGCAACATTTGGCAGGTAGTGGGGAATATCTATGAGATTCGTATTTCCCAACATGAAATGAGAAGGGAAGAATAAGTGAAGAAGTAAGCTCTACAATTTGCTTTTATGTTTGACCCTGTAAATTCTTTCATAATACTGTGGACATTTCAGGATAAAGCTTATTGGCAAGTGTGCCCAGGTTCTCTGGGGCTCTATGAAGCAGAAAATTATAACTGATATTGCAAAGTTGAGACACCAAAGATTGGTATTCCCTTAATAGCTCTCCAGTAACACAAAAACTGTGAATCTAGGTGTTTAAATTATCTTGTTAAACAAAGATATACAATATAAATTCCAAAGCCTGGCACAGAAATGGGGCTCAGTATTTGCCTATTGCATGGAGATCTCTAAAATTAGTATTTGTTCACATTGAAGTTCCCAACTCTCAAGCAGACTTTTGAAAGTTTTCCCATCTCTCCTATATCTTTTGTGCATTCTGGCCAAAGTTTAACTTCATTTCTCCATCTACAGCAAGAAACATTAGGTCAGGACACAATGCAATTTCATGCAAATATGCAACTACATCTAAAGGGCTAAAATTACACTTACTAAATTTACTCTTGGTCAGTAACTACACTATTCTTTTGCTCTGAAAAAGTTTTCATCTTTTTGACCACTAAAACCTCTCATGTATATATGATATGGTGTAAAATTAAAGAGAAAAGGAAGCAACTGCCAAAGAGAAAGGCCCTGTTGCTCATTGCCTGCCCTTCCACTCGGCCCCCACATCTTCCTTCTATTCCATTCTTGCCCAGTCTCCTCTGGTGTGGATCTAAGGAGGGCATTTTCTAAAATCACAGAGACCTTCTTTTCTTTCTTCGCCAAAGGCTCGTATGTTTATTTTAGAAATTCTTAAATTTACATCTTTGAGGTTATGACTGTATTTAGTAGACATCAAAAACATTAAAATGCATTTTTGAAAAATAAATTGAGAAGGTAGGAAAATTGGTGGAAAAAAATCTAACCTCAAACACAGGAATTTCTGTTTTATCAAATAAGGAAACTCCAATTCCATGAGCAGGGAATTACATATGTTGAAAATCAAGAGAGGGTTTTTCTGACAGTTAAGAGATAAAATAGATAAGAAATGGAAGAAATTTGCATAACCAAGATAAGTTAAGAAGCTGATGCAATAATCCAGATATTGTTCATTTATTAAAAGCAATTTTTAAGTACCCACAGTATTGATGACACTTTATTAAATACAAATTAATACTTACTTGATCTAAGGCAGTGACTTCAGAAATGGAAAAGACCTTTTGAATATTAATAAGATGATTAAACCCACTCAACACCTATTTTTTTCTTGAGGCATTTATTCTTACGTTTATCAGATTTTACATACTTCAAACTGATCCACAGATTTAGGATGCTTTCCTAAAATAACTTGCATTAAGAACACTGGGGAGAATTTTGCCGGTAGTTACCGATCAACTGCTTGTCAGTCTGTACCAAGGTGACAGACTTTACCAAGTTAAACAGCAACATCTAACTAGACAGGTTCTAAAGATGAGAGAAGGGGAAGGACTGTGGAAAGCAGCGCAGCCCCCTCAAGGTTTTATCAAAGGCTTTATTTCTGTCATTACCGGAGAACTGAAATCCATCCCAGTCCTGCAAGAAGGCTTTTAGCAAGTTGTGAGCATGTTCATTAAAAGAATGAATGAAACCAAATGGCTACCCTTATTGATTATTTCTGAACTTGTGGCTTTAGACTGGAAGTGGTTTTCAGAGATCCCAAAAGCTATTTCAAACTTTCTTTTTCTTAATTTGACCTTCAGCATTGTGAACGCAGCTCATTCTAGCCACTTCTGATTATTCCATCAGGACATTGGGAGTGATCTTGAATGAATAAAGGAACTGCTTTAGAAAAGCTTTTGTTAATCCTTCTGTATAAATTTAAATTTATATTGCACTAAGCAAAAAGACAAAACACATAAATTGTTAGAAAACTCGGTTAGCTCCAGCTCTGACATTGGCTTAAAACATCGATCAGTGTGAAATCTAAAAGGGTGGATGAGAAATGAAATCTTTCAGTTGTTCTCCTGGAATAATGGTCACCACCTGGAATCTTTAAAGTAATATTACAATAATGCAAAATAAAATTACAATTGAAAGTAAAGTTACAATAAGAATTACACTGGCATGCTATTTTTGTATTTTATAAAACAGTTGAAGGATATAAATGGGTTTCCTTTTATGCATGCCCTTTTGGAAGCATAAGGTGTTTAAATATAATCAATGAACATATTGGTCTATTTAAAATTCTTGATGAATATAAAAATATCTCAATCCATATGTTAAAATATACACTTTTTTCAATATATACACTTTTTTATATTGAGTTATCCAGGAGCTCATTTTTGTTTTGTCATTATTCTGCAAACATTTGTTGATACATTCATTATATGTCAAATGCAGTAGAAGCGTTCACGAAGGTGTGCAGAGAGATTTTTCCTATTTTTAAGGAGTTGATGGTCCAGGAGTGGAGAGATAATTAAGTTAGTACATATCAAAAAATGTTACCATATACATGAACACTTAAGAAAATACCTAAGCCAGCATAAGGATTCTGTATTTTAAGTTATCATCCTGACAAAAACATTAGAAATTTCCTATGAAAAACAGCAACATGAACATGTGACTTTTATAAACTATTTTCCTCTACAAGAAATTTATCAACTGTTTCCCATGTTTTGATTATCTACAAAATATTTTTTAAAGCAACCATATTTTATTTTGGGTGAGTCTTTCTGAGTCAAAAATCTCAAAAATATCTCTATTTCTCTCCCAATTTTTCCTACGTAAGTGAGTCCAGAAGCAGCTTTTTCCTTTGGCTGGTAAATATGATTTAATCTGCTTTTGGAAGAAAAAAAAAAAGAGTCACTGAAATATCTGAAATGCATTTTCTGCTTCAGTAAATGGGTCACACTTTGTCAAATTCTGAATATATTAAGCTTTTTGGAGTCCTATTTTTCTCAAATATTAGGTTGCTGCACTGGATATCAAAGGGTAATTTATTTTGTTATAAGTAGGCTTTTACTCAGCTCATGTCTTTTTTTTTTTCTTCAAATCATGAATACTTAAAAAAAGATGACTGAGAGATAAATTAGAATGTTTAAGGAAGAAGAATATTGGTTTTCCTTTATATTTGTGCAATTGAATGTTATACTTCATATATGGAAATAATTATCATGACCTGAGTTATATAAGATGTCTGCTTTGTTAATTTTCTTGTGGCAGTGATGGATTTAAGGTGAACCATGCCTGAGAAAAATTGTGCAAATGGCCATCAGAATACAGCTTCTAACGCTGAGAAGATCAAGCTTTACCGTAGGGGCTGAACTTGACGCGTAGGTTCCAACAAATATAACTACATATAAACAAAGTAGAAAATATATGTAACTGAGAAAATTCCATACACAACCTGTAGCCCCAAACAGGTTTTTTATTTGATTTTAACATTTACTTTTTGAACTCTAAATTATTTTTCAGAATGGTATATGCTATAACTTTAGAACTGTTTTTGGAAGAAAAAAAAACCAATCTAATGTCATTCCATTAAAATTTCCAACAATAAAACATGATATATACACATTCTAATTCAATAAATTTATTTGTTCTAGTAAGTTCCTGGCACATTACCTGATATATCATAGGTGCTAAATAAATGTTGTCTTCCTCCCTTCGCCATGACTTTTATCATGATAAATTCTTTTGAATTGACTAGATTCTTGAATAGAACCATACTAAGTGTTATATGATGCATGTTCTTCTAAAGATTATTTGGTATTAAAATAATTATTAACAAATATTACTAAGTATATAAAAATTATTTAACTCATGCAGTTCTGTTGGCCATACCACATGATTTGGGGCCAATTTTCACAAAAATACTCATTCCTATATTCTTTTTAGAACATTTTCATAATGCTGAAACAACAACAACAAAACTGATAAGCCAAGGAATAGATGGGCATGTGAGAACCAACTTTTACCTCCTTCTCTGTTTATATCAATTTCAGTGTTTCCTTCAGAACCTGTTTTTACATATCAAGAGTTTCATAGGAAAAGCCTTCGAACCAGTCATTGAATTGAGTTCTGTGGCTAGTTGATTCATGGCTTTCTTCTCTTCTCTAGTTCCAATCAGATGATTATTCCTGAGGAGTGACAAACTCAGAGTCTAGTCTCACATTCTGACACTCTGTGCTTTCTCCATAGTCTATCCTAGATTCAAGTCCTCATTGCTTCATACTTAAGTTGTTCACAATTAATAACCTACCTCCCTGATCGTCCTACTGATGGAAAGTCTTAGGAGCACATCTGCAATATTGTTGCTCCCAGCTTAAGTACCTAAATGATCCTCCATTTCCATAAAATCAAAATTCTCATGTGGCATTCAAGACCCAATACTGACTCATCTTTCAATCCAACCAATTCAATTACTTATCATAACTCAACAGTTAGCCCTTCATGCAAACAAACTCAAAACTCAACCAGTACTTCTTTGGAAATATTTTCTGACTCTTCCCCTTGCCCCTGACGTTGGTTAGGGCACCTAACCTCCCATCACAGAAAACTTCCACCATATCCACCAAAGAGCATGACATACTCTATTGTCATTTTTGCTTATTTTTCTATGCCCCTCTTTAAAATGTGAATTACTTGAAGGAAAAGAAATCATGTCCTATTCAACTTTATAACTCTAATACCCAGCATGTAAGAAATGCTCAAAAAATAATTGTTCAGTAAAGACTTTGCCTGAATTTGGTATTGTGTTTGTGGTGCCAAAAACTTACTGATGTATCTCTTCTAGGAAAAATGCCTTTTTTTCCTTTCTTCCCACTTCCAAAACTCAGATCAAATTTAAATTTCTTGGAAACAGATGTTCATCAAAAAAATGGAGAGATCTAACTTAGAACACCCAGCCTGAGACTATTAACAACTCATTTCTAAAAAGGCAGAGAATCAAAAAATACAAATATAGAGTGTATTCAACTCAGTCCTAGAGACATGCCCTAAACTCCAGAACATTATTCTTGGAGACGGATAATATTCCCCATGTTTTGAGCCCTGACTCCTCCCCCTTGATGAGATGATTAAATCTCTCCACTGTTCACCCTTTTGCCCTGGTCTTGTCCACTTTCTTCTCTGGTTCAACATCTGAAGACCCCTAAGGTGGAAAACCCACTCCCTTGGTACCTATTCCACACTGCCTCATTTCAAGAATCATTTCTGAAGTTACTGTGCTCTGTAAGCATACACCATACTACAACCCTTTATTGCATGTGGGAACTTTCCCAAGAAACCTTTCTCAATCCACGTACCTCTGCTTTGGTTTCAGGTACTTTCGTCCAAAGTCAACCCTGTTCATCAAGGAAGATGTTTGAATGTCCAATGGTGGGAGCTGGGGACCCTAACCAAAAAGCAGTAATTCATCTGTGTTTTTACTCTACCTACAAAAAGAGCTCACTCTTTTGGCTCACTCTTGAAGCCAAACTTTTCTGAGTATGGTAGTAGTTCCAGACTTCATGATACATCTGTAAAATTTGAAAATAAACAAATGCTTAAAGTATGTACACGTCTACATTTTTTCTACTCATCTCATTTCTTACTACCTCAATAAAATGTTCAGCTACTAATTCAAGAGGCAGGTATAAGAAAGTAAAAATAATTGATTTTCAGCCACCATGTCATTTTATAAACTATTATATCAGTACAGATTTTTACCATTCATGTTGAGTTGATAGGAGTTAATTTAAAATTTTCCTACTGAGCATTTAAAAATTTGTATTGACCCACAAAGCTGTAAATGGTTGAAAGTACTATTTTAGAAAAACCTCTAACTCAATGTAGGAATATGGAACCACTACAAGATTATATTTGACATAGCCAAATCTGTAAAAATGTATTTCCATGGACAGTAAGTAAAAAAAAGTTCAGTCTTAACAAGAAAAGTTGAGATTTATCAGATAATGCTTTTCAGAGAAGTAAGTTTTCACTATTCCCTTCATCTTTATTTTCAAATACATTCATCTTTATTCACAGATTAGGTGCTCTGCACTTTGAAATTCAGCTTTATGACATCCTGCCTTTTCAGTATTATTATGGATCGGCCAGACCCAAAGCATACAAACCTCTTTAAAACAAAGGTAGACCTAATGCCCTATAGCCCATTTGTCTAAAAGGCTTGGTAAACTCCCATCAGTCACTTCCAGGGTGTGATAAAGGTTGTGTTTTCTCACAAAATGGCCATGTCTGCATAAGACATCACTCTATTAAATAAACACTGAGTTGTGTACCCTTTTTGATTGGTCTTATTTTTATTCTGTTTCCCACAAAATATGAAACTTAAATAATATCAATATTTAGTGTTTAATTTTATATGGGCATATAAGTAATATAAGGAGATATGCTAACTTAAGAATTGAAAAAAATGCCTGAAATGTCATATTCCTTAAAATAATGGTTGGGGCATGGCTTCTTCCCTGTTTGGAAAAAGTGAGGGTCACTCCATTATGTTGAAAAGTGCATTTTTGCTTCGTTATATGGTGAGAGATGTGAAATTTTGTTGAACTTGGGATCCAGGTGAGAAAAGTTTGGATTAGAACAATTAGTGAAAAATCATGCATGCTACATTGAAGGACAGCAAATAAATAGTTTTCTGCAATTCTGGCTTCAGACAGGACGATTTAGACAATACTATCTCTAAAAATTTCAAAGATATTTAAATTACTGGGCTAATTAGAACAGCTTCAGAATCAGTAGCTAAGTTATCTTTCCCCACTTTCATTGATTCTATAGATCAAATCTGACTGCTTGTGCTGACTGAACAGATTAAAAGAATATCTATAACAAAACTGAAAAATTTATGCACCTTTTATGTGTTAGCTTTTGGGATCACGAAAAAAAAATTGTAATATATTTGCCTGTTTTCAAAAGCCTATGGTATACACACACACACACACACAGAAACGCACATGGAATAACAAAAAAAAAATGTAACAATTCCAGGTAATCTAAACTAAAACCCAAGTGAGATATATGCACAATATATACTACAAGATTTCAGGGGAGAGAGTTATCACTGGGGACTAAGGAAGTCAAAGAAAGCTCCCAGAGTTGTCCCTGGATAGTTTAACTTAACACAAAGAACACATTTTATGCACATGCAATTTGTTCAGTGGAATGGAGAAACGCCCATGTGGTTTGTTGGGACACAATGAGTAAAGGAATTGAATTGGAATAAGGGATTCATTTATGGAAGTAAGAGAAGGTGGGATTAAAGAGGTGTGGGGGTGCCAAGGTGAAACTCCGAAATAAGCTAAAAATAAAGAAGTAAGGACTAGAGATAGAGCTTTGGCCACAGAATGAAAGGCCCTGTGATGCAATTCAGTGTTCATGGCCACTGAGCAAGGGCTATGGTTGGGATCAGAGACCTTGACAAAAGGAAGTACATGGAAGAAGCAACACAAATACATATAGCATATTTTTCTAAATGAACTCTTAGCCTGATACACACATTAGTTTGAATAAAAACAACTCTTGTTTATCTTCTTTCTTAGCTCGATGCTGAAAATAAAAATCTCATACAAATAGATAAAACAATCCTGAAAGTATAAAAGACCTAAAAATAAATACAACTTCAAAATTGACACAACGGTTTATTAAATACTTCATTTGTATTAGACAAATGCAAAAGCGATGACGTTGGCATTGTTAATGCTGCCTGTGTTTTCCACGTCACATACCAATTTAACCTTACCTTAGTGCTAATTCCTCTATTTTGACATGTTCTCATTTTAATTCACTCTTGCAGTTTGCTGCAGTTATCAGTTGAAAAGCAGTAAAAGGCCAACCAAGCCACTCTTGTGCCCACCATAACATCAGCATATATTTAACCTTGAATATGATTTTATACAATTAAAACCCTACCTTTTTACTCTTGACAGTGACAATGATGCAACTAAGAAATCTGTAAATATTTTTCCATTTAGCCTCTTTTTTGTTCAGCTTTTGAATGATCAGAGATGGATTCCAGAAAGAGTATGCTGTCTTTTAAAGTATAATATCTATAAACAAAACAGGATATATATTTTATAAAATACATTATGACGTATTTGAATTTTGCTTCTCTATACGTCTAAAATAGATTATGGACATGGCAAATTTTATAGATAAGTATTTCTGTCATTTAAAATTAACAAATACATTTTAATAATACCTCTTTGTCCATATAATCAGACCTAATGGACAGGCAAAATATTCATAGCTCCATGGTTAGGACATATCAGGAAATAGCTTAAGAAATAAGCAATTTCAATAACATTACAAACATATTGACTGATGACATTTTTTCAAAACATTTTTGAGTGCTTAGTTTTAATCATAGCATAATGTTTACAAGTTCCATAGGCATTATGTGATGCTTCAGTTTGTATCCTGTGAGAAGTAGATGTCAAAAGACAGGATTAGAAGTACAAGAGATTTACTGAGTAAAATGCCTGCACAGGCAAATGAGGGAGAAGGAACAGGAGTAGGAGCAGGAAGAGACTTCAGATGCTGATGCAGGTCAGTGAAGGAGAGGGGAAGAAGATGACGTAGGTAAGGGAACAGTACAGCCCCGAAGCAGATTGTGCATCAACAGATTCATGTATCAGGCAGGAATGGACTGGCTGCAATATCTCTTGCTGTGCTCAGTTATGGGCTGGTGGCAACCCAGGGAGAGCATGAGCTTTACTTGAAGCCTCTGATGGATCTCAAAGTTCAACGACTGGGGTCTATTTTCTAACCACTCTACACTTCTTGGGAGATCTAAGCAGTGTACTTCCAGATATACTACAGTCTACCCCTTGCATCTCACAGATCTTCTCCTCTATACCTTTTCAGGAAGTAGCCCCCCATTCCTGTGGGCCTCACTTCCTTAGAGAAATTTACATGTGGGAGCTTAGAAGGACACATGTCAGCCCTGTGTCTAAAGTTAATCTCCAGACAATGATTATGAGTCTTGTTGGTTTACCTCATCATGTGACTCAAACCCTCATTTGTGATGGGTTTGAGCCCTTGTTGAATATAGTTTTCTCAAACTAGGATTGCTGACACATGTCCATTCAATTTCAAAATCTTAAAATTGAACAAAGGACTACCATGAGGCATCAAAATGAATAAATTAGAACCATACATATTATTCTCTGGCCCCTTCTGGCAAAAATAACCTCACCTTGGGCCATGGTGGCTCAGCAGGCAGAGAGGTCTCACCTGCCATGCCAGAGATGCAGGTTCGTTTCCCAGTGCCTGCCCATGTGAAAAAATAAATAAATAAGTTAAACATGAGATTTTATAAAAGTAATCTCACCTATTCCTGGATATCAGGTTCAATTACTCCTGCCAAAATGATGACCCTCACCTGCTGGTTCCTGGACACAAACAGTCCAAACTGTCCAGGTAGCAGCTACAGTTTATGGATCAATGTTGTTCTCTTTGTCAAAAAAAAGGTGTTCCTTTTGCAAACCAGGACCTTTGCAGAGCCCTGAGTTGTAGTTCAACGGGTAAAAAGTCCATTAGTGGGTCATTAGGACTAATGGTAGATAAGTGGGCCAAAACTCTTGTTTCCACCCCTTGGTTCCTGGGTCTGGGTATTTTTTCTCTTTAGGGCATAACATCACTTAGTGGTCTCTTGATTAAAAGTCATCTATTAGGTTCTGTAGAAATACTCTGAAGAGTATCCTTGCAGAATATTACTACTGAGCTGGCACTCTAACTGCACCTTTAGAGGACAGTTCCAGCATTCTGTGACACCAGCTGCCTCTGAATGATGTGCATGTGATTTTACCAATAAATGCCATTGTCATGGGCCCACTCCCACCCCTCATTTATTGTGAAGTGTTTTTCCTGATTGGATGCTTTGTTATGAGGGAATCTCATGCCTGTGGATCACACTTTCTATACTGCTAAGAGAAGCTCTGTAAACAGAAAAAGCAAACCCATGCTCACAATAGATATCTATCCTTCCAGGATGGAGCAAGCTCAATGTAATTAAATTGTCAACAAGTGAACCAATTGGCATTTATTGCTGGCAGATTGGACATACAGAAATGGTGGTAGTTAAATCAGCTTTGGTAAGTGAGAGTCCTTGCTTTAAGGTCCATATGTAGTACCCATCTCTCCCACTGATCATATGCCCATCATACCAGTTATGGGGTAGCTGAAGACAAAGTCTGGATAGCATCAGTTAGCCAAGTCATTTTTGTCTTCTTAGTTATTCAATTCCTTTTCACTGGTGGTTGATTTCTTGTTCGCCTCGGCATACAATACAAAAATCTTCAAATTTTGTGTCCACTCTCTTATGTCCTTCCACATGCTACCTCAGACTCTTTGTCTCCAATACTCTAGTCCTTTTCTTTTTCAGTCCTAGGTCATTTCCCAATGCCCCAGAATTTGTAAATATTTTTACCTCAAGCTACTTTTTTTCCCACACAAGGTAAATATTAGGGCACATTGATCACAGCTCCACCCATTGGGAAGATCTTTCTTCTCCACTGTATTTCAAAGTCATTTCTGAATGTAGCTCTCAGTGCTATAATTCAGTCACCAATATTTTTCAGCTTACACCCACATATCTGGCTGTTCTATCCATAAGCCAAATTCAGTGTTTCTCCTCCTTCTTCAGCTGGTTATATGCAACCTCCCATAAGACCATAGGAGCAAGCTGTGAAAGGGGAACTGGCGCAACTGTGGTGGGTGACATAGAAATTTGAGCTAACTACTCATGCATTCTGATTCTGCTCAGGCCAGATACAAAATATATCATTTCTTTCTTATGAAGGATTGCTGCCAGGCTCTTAAACTTCATGAGTTGGCAAATCCAATAGAAGCCAATTTTTAATGGGCAGGTCCAAATGCAAGGTCACTTGTTACCCCATTGACAAGAGTTCTGTCTCTACCTGGGCCCAGTAAAATACCAAGAGCTGTTTCTCAGAAGGCATATAGTCTTCTGCTGCAGATGGTATAGATTTGTTCCAGAACCCCAGGAGCCTGTGTGATTTCCCACTAGCGCTTATGCACTCCGCCCTGCATCATTACCCATCAGTGACATCCCCAATTCCAGAGGATCTGCCAGAAGAACTGGGGGAATCTACTGTCTATACTTGCTGCATTGTTGCCATATTCTTCCTCATGAACCCCCACCTCTTTAGTCAACAGGCTTCAAATCAGTAACGCGAATGAGATAGAATGGGGCAGGAGTGGAAGCAAGACTTCCTGGAGTAAAAATTTTTATAAAGTTTTGACTTTTAAAGCATGTAACTAGATTGCATATTTTAAAAATAGAATTAGATCTTTAAAAACTGAAAATAATTTAGGTAAAGTAAAAACAACATTGGAATGTTGGGGAAAATAACCAATAGCAATGGAATGATTATCATGTGGCGAGTATTGTTCTAAGTGATTCATAACTACTTTAATTTTGAACTTTATAACAACCTTTATACAAATCTCACATTAAAGAGAATGTAGCTCTCAATGCAAAATGGCTGAGATTAAAATTTAGAACTTTATAAATCCTCAAATCAATAAAATTTAGCACTATGTCTTCAGAATTATAAAAGCAGAAATGAATGGGGTTCTCAAGGACAGGGATAATGTTTTGTTCAAAATGCAGCTGCAGAAAAAAGTATTAAACACAAAAATTTCTGCCCTCATGGAGCTTACATTCTGATAGCAGAAACCAACAATAAGCAAACAGTTAAACAAATAAGTGAAGCCATTAAAGACAGAGCTGTAAATGAAAAAAAATTAAGATCAGTTACACAGGAGTCAACAGATACCCACTAAATAAAGCTCCAATTTTTTACTGATATATATACTGGTCAAGTATATCTCAAAATGCTCATCTACATTAAATCTATGCTTTAGTTTCTCAGTTGCTAAAATAAACATTTTTTTATGGGTTGGCTTAAACAACAGGAATGTGTTGGCTTATGGTTTTGAGGCTAGGAGAAGTCTAACACTGAGGCACCAGCAAAGCAATCCTTCCTCCCTGAAGACCATGGAGTTCTGGGACTGTCTGCCGGTGATCCTTGGTCCTCGGCCTTTCCATCACATTCCAATGCACATGGTGGCATCTTCTCCTTTCTCTTCCAGTTCTGTTGACTTTCAGCTTCTGGCTGCTCTTGTGGCTTCTCCTCTGTGTCCAATCTCCTTTGCTTATAAGGACATCAGCCACATTAGACTAAGGTCCACCTCATTCACTTTGGGCACACCTTAACTAGTAACATCTTAAAGGTCTCATTTACAAATGGGTTCACACCTACAGGACCAGGGTTGGGACTTAAACATGCCTTTTGTAAGAAGGTGATTCAACCCAATAGACCATTACTTGTCTTCCAGATAAATGTAATGTGAAAATTAAAGTATTTTCAAAATTACATTAAAAACCATCCTGCTCATTGAAAACTACCCTTAAGAGTTTTCCAAGTATAATGCTACCCTGATTTCAGTATGGATGCTTTTTCTTAACTAGGAGGTCACCCTGTGAAGAAAGCCATTTTCCAAAAATGATTTTACCATCATGGCCTTTGGTGCACAACTGGGTTCAACATAGTGTCTCACTCATGGAAGGGTCAAAGTGTTCTTACTGCATCAGGAACATCTGAAGAAAAGATTTGCCTTCAGAAGTGTGGTTAGTGCTTAAAGAATATTCTTACATATTATTGTGACTTTCTGCTTTTCCTTCTAAAACTCAAAAATTCCCTCCTAAACTCAAAACTTCATCTATTTCAATGCTGACAACAATTCAATATGAAACATCATGAAACTCATGGAAAAACTAAGAAAATAAATGGCAAATTGATCTAAAATACATGCTGTCTTTCTTGGAAAAGATGGTAATTTGGGGGGAAAATTAGGATTTATTGCTTATATACATATTTTTCATTTTAATGTTATATGATTCTTGAAAAGTTCAAAGTTTAAGTAGAACTTGACAAAATTCTCTATTTTTAGGGACTATGTGGAAAATAATGATTATCTAGTGTCTAGATACATGCAAGCACTTCTTCATACAAATTCAATTTTATTTGTACTTTTATAAGTTATTAACATTCATTTGGACACATTTTTGTTAAATTACTTTACTTAATGAGGTGTGCTATGAACATGATATTGCTGACACTAGATACTCAAAATAGATAAAAAAAATCACAGTCTTCTTCAGTTAATAAGCCTTCAGAACAAAATAAATTAAGGTTCTTCTTAATTTGTATTTTTAATATTCAATTCTAATCACATACTCTGTCTGCCAAACATATCAAAATAAATGTGGTTTATAAGATATTGGAATTATAAAGAATTTCTGTGACAAAATAATCAGAGTAATTACTTTATTAATAGGTAGTATTTTAGAAAGAAGATCATCAAAAAAAGATGATAGCTGAAAGAGATAGATATCCTTGGTCAAAGCTTAGCCAATTTTCAGACTCAATACCCAGAATATATATAGAGAGAGGCACATTGATCATTCAGCAAGCTGAAATTAATGGATTTCCCATGCATTAATCTTTTTAAAATTCCAGGGGTACCAACTTTTGTAGAGAGATTCCAGTTTAAAATGCAGTGTGGGATTAGTCTTACTGCTTCTAACTTGAAAAACCAACAGTAACATATATCTAACTACACTCATATTTTTAAATGTATTTTAAAATCCCAATAGTCCATTTCTGGTGAAATTACTTAATTGTTTTGCCTCTGCATCTACATTTCATTCCTCTTGTTTTGAAATCAGCTCATCTGGCACTTAGCTTCAGTAAAGTTCTCATTCTAATTTTCAAGATTTATAAAGAAGAAAAGAACCACAGTAAAATAAGTTGTCCCTGGTATTTAAAATGTTCATCTTAACATCGGTGGTTTTAGTAGGTTCACAGATAGTCTAACAAAAGAGTTTTCCTGCTGTGTTTTTAAATTATTTTCTCCACGTAAAAATGGGAAGTCAGGAAGGAGCACTCGATTTGGAATGCAGAGAGCTGGGACTAGTTCTATCTCTGCTTGCTAGCTAGTTGGCCCTTGCTAGTTCTTGCTAGTTCTTGAGACTCTGTGAGTCTATCTCATTAGTATACCTCTCAGCAGAGTTGTTAGGGTGAAGGAAAAGAAAGAAGATAGCAGTCATATGTTCTATGTTTGTTAGTTTTTCATTCATATCCAGCCTTAGCAAATGGCAAGAACTCATTCCAATAAATCAGGCAAATTAGATAGCTAAATCACTTGCTTAACCACAAATATAAAAAATAGTTTGTGTGATGAATGGATAATAAAGCAATTGCATTTTGTACATATTCTTTCATATCATAACTAGCATTTTGCTACATTCTTACTATAGGATCATTCCATGCCATTTTTCCAGCTAAGTTTTCCAAAAACCCTTTCCTAGACCTTACATACAATATTACAATATTATTACATAATCATATGCCCTAATCTTTCAGAAAAGAATTCAGATGGGAAGGCTTTATTATATTTTAAAGCAAACCTCAGCTTGGTCACGTTTGTCACAAATATTTCACATCTGCTCTCTCACCCTCATTCTATTCGTTGACATGGATGCTTCTGCTGCTAAGTCAGGGAACATGGAAACAAACATTTCTCTATAGATAGCTCCTTTCAGGAAGGAATGCTATTTTGATACAGAGCCATCCTTTAACTCAAGTGTTTTGTCTCTTAACAGAAGCAAAAAAGTGACATTTAGAGGAAAAAGTGGCTCTTATGCTTTATAATATATCTAGAACAGCCCTGACATTCTTTTCATAGACTTTTTATGGATTGGTCGACTTTGAACGAATCCAACTGATGTCACGAATGTTCAAGCAGAGATCTGGGCTGTATCTCTGATTTCTTCCTCTAGTAGCTAATTTATGAAGAATATTACCAACCAATAACATCTTGAGATTCAGTGATTCACAAAGAAAAGGCATGCAGTATCTGAATTTGAGCATGTAGTAGACAATATGAAAAAGAAGCTGCACTTCTGTCCTTTCGTCAGTTATTTTAAGCTCTGACTTTTCAGACTTTTGAATTTCAAGCAATATCAGAAAAAGCCAAATGAATTTTACATTCAGCAAAGAAAGTCATGGATAGTGTAAAAAAACTCTATTTTTGCTCATCTCAGTACCCAGTTAAAAGCCTAATACTGGGTGGTTCAATGATGACTCAGTGGTAGAACTCTCGCCTGCCATGCCAGAGACCAGGGTTCGATTCCTGGAGCCTGACCATGCAAAACAAAACAAAATGAAACAAAATGCCTAATACTAAGCACTGATGTAAAGTTGTCTAAGGAAGATTTTAACCATCCATTCTTCTAGATTGTGTTCTCTGTTCTCTCTCTACCTTTTGGGCTGTATAACTTCATTTGACTATACAACTTTCCTTGCAGAACTTTGACTTTGCACTGTCTGGATTTTATTAAAGATCAAAATAAGGGAAAATTTTTTCATACTTGTTATAAAACTGCTTTTGAGTGCATTTTATTTTATGTCATTTAAAAATGTACATTAAAATGCAGTTTTATAGGCTATGTCAGGTTAATATGAAAGGTACATTCTTCTTCCCCACCACCTTATATCAGGAAATGATACTGAAATTATCCTGAAAATCATCAGTGAGCAGAAAAACTGACAAAATAAATGGATAAGAGAAATGTGGGCCAGATCTGGGTGACCCACCTGATCATCATTGCTCTCAAGATCTTTGTATTGACTGTATGAAGCAAATATTATTATTATTTATCATCATTATTATTATTATTATCCCCATGTTGAAAATGAGAAAACTGAGGTTTCTAGAGGTTAACTTGCTCAAGTTCAGAGAGGTCACATATCACAGGGCTAACCTCCAAACCAAGTTCATTCCACTTCTGGAGACTGAGCTCATGATACTGAAGCAAAATCCCCAGTTCATGATTTTAAAGCAAAGCAGAAACTTTGTTACATGGTATGAAGATAAAATAATCTCTTTTGCATGATGATGCCTCTACCTTGAATAAGAACATTAGTGGGCAAGATAGACCCCATCTAACCGTTCCTTTCATCTGGAATAAAAGAAATCTGGACCAGACCAAGGTTATCTACCTGATTGTCTTCGCTGTCAAGGTCTGGATCCTTGAGTGATTTTTTCAGTTGCAAAAATTGAGTGTCCACCAAACTTCACAGATACTATGTTGACTAGAGAGAGGAGGTTCAGGTGATTCTTGGTCCATTTCAAATTAAAGTGGTGACAAATCTGTAGTTCCTAGCACGTTTGGGGGATTCTGCTGTTTTGCCATAGATAAGATGATAACATCCTTTAAGCTGAATTTTGCCCATTCCCTGGATGCAAGCCTAATGTAGCAGAGAATGTCACTAATGGTCAAGACAATTTAAATCCTACTCTGAAAGAATGAACAGATGACTCTGAAAAGATGAAACTATTATCATTCCACATACCAAACCATTCTGTTTAAATCAGGAGGAAATTATACAATTCTTTTATCTTGTAGTGAATTGGGATTGTCTAACGAAGAAATTTTTGGAAGTCATGTTATACCTAGAAAGGAATTTGTGAAAAATGGCAATTGTAGATCAATTTTTTTATAATCATCATGGCAAGTGAATAAACAGGTGAGTAAGCCTGATCATTTATATCATTTAACAAAATCAATAATGGCATCTGTTTCCTTTCCTTCCACCAACTCCATACCCATGGAAATGACGGGAAAAAGAAGCCACACATGGTTAATGGATACACCCAGCAAACTGGTTACAAATACTGGCTTTACTATTCAATATGCAATTCACCATTTGGGAACCTCTATCTCTCATGTCCAAAATGAGAGAAATGATATTGTTGCAAGAAGAGAAAGAAATAATTTGTCCTAAAGTCCTAATCACCATTTTGGGTTAAAAGTCCTTAATATGAATCATAATAACTTAGACTAAAAAATGCCTTTGTTACTTTTGGGCAAGATGATGAATCAGACATGAGGTAGGCCCATTATTCCAGGAAATAGAGAGTTGGCCCAAAAATCATCAGGCAACCTGTTTGAGCAGAAAAAGCCCAAATACGGATTTTGACTATTTGTTTGTTTATAAGTTCAAGGGAAGAATTTTATACCCCCGATCTCTCTGGAAAGCAAAACATCTAGTAGTTGCAATTGCTCAGTATGCGTGCTAACAGCTTTTCTCTAGCTCTCTGAAACACAAATTCACATTTTTGTACTTACCACAGTCAAGGAACAGCTTTACTTAGAGTTATATACCCTCAAAATAAATACTAAGGGTTTCTTATAACTAAAGAAAACAAAATTATAATGATTGTACAAAGATAGTAGAAAGAAGTGGCCATAAGAAAATCAGGAAGAAGCATGGACAGATTGGAAATGTATTGTGCTGACAGACATGAGACCCTGGGCACACTGTACTATGTGCCCAGTACTATGATGATTAGTACTGTGGTCACACAACTAAAGTCATTTCTGTGGGCCTCAGGTGCTTAACTGGCAAAACGAAGGAAACTGACTCGCTAGGTTGATTCCCAAGGTCTCCAGTATTCTACGATTCTATTAAGTTTTGACAAAAAAGCTGTTGCAAGATTAAATGTTACCATTCATTCACTTATGTATCCAGGATTTTTGGAAGAGAGATCATGACAGGTATGGTGGTTTGAAGCTGTATATACCCTAGAAAAACATGTTCTTAAATCTAATCCATTCCTGTGGGTATGAACCTACTGTAAATAGGACTTTTTGATGAGGTTACTTCAGTTAAGACATGACCCACCTCAATTAGGATGGGTCTTAATCCCATTACTGGAATCCTTAATAAGAGAATGAAATTCAAACTGAGAGAGCGAGAATGACACAGAAGCAAGACGCTGAATCAACAGAACCAAGAAGAGAACAAAGAGGCTGCCGTGTACATTGCCATATGACAGATAAGGACCAAAGATCCCTGACAGCCAGTTCCAGAATACCAGTCTTTCAGGAGAAAGCACTGCCTTGGTGATGCCTTGATTTGGACTTTCTTTTAGCCTTAAAACCATGATCAAATAATGCCCATTGTTTAACCCTATTCATTTCCTGGGTTTTGCTTGAAGAGCCCTGGAAACTAAAACAGGAGGAAAAAAGTCATAACAGGAAATAAGTCAAACAAGGTTTCTATCCTCATAATCTTGAAATTCTAGAGAGAGAAGTAGTAAAAAGAAACTAAACAAAACATGGGTGGTTCCATGGTAGTATGCTTGCCTGCCATGCAGGAGACCCAGGTTCCATCCCTGGCCTATGCACCAAAAAAAAAACAAAAAAACAAAAAAACAAAAACACTAAACAGTTAAACAAATATATACATTTTAGATTGCTTTATCTGTGGGTAAGAAGATAATGGGTGGTCAATGGTAACTGTCATTTTTAGGTCCTTAAAAATGGAAAGAATGGAAAATTATGAATCTTGGAGGGTAAAAGGACCATGTGACTTTCTCTAATCAACAGCTTCTCAACAGATAGGAACTGCCTTGATGGACTGTAAGCAGGTTTTCTTTTGCATATTTACAGTAATGTTTGTATTTTTCTCGACACTGAGAGGTCCACAACCACTGAGTTGGGAGCCATTAATGCATCGCCAGGACAGGTGTGACTGATGATGCTCATCAGAATCACCTCTCAAGTCCGTCTCCATGCCCCCAGGCAGCCTCCCATCCATCCTTTCTTCATTCTTTCATCTATCTATTCATTCAACTATTCAATCAAATGACAGTTATTCAGCCCTAATGCATATCAGATATTGTGCTGTATTCTAGATATTTTGGAGTGTTCTCAGGGTGTTCACAAAACAGTGATAGAAACAAAAAAGTACAGAGTCAAAAAATACTGGAAGTTGAAAGCCAAAACAGATGTCTAAGAGATCACTAAGGAAACACAGGAAAAGACCTTACTCTTACTCTGTAACGGGTAGCTCTGTTTTAGTTTCCTAGATTGCTCAAGCAATTACCATGAAATAGTCAACTTAAACAATGGGTGTATATTATCTTATGGTTTTGAGAGTAAAAGAAAGTTCAAATCAAGGTGCCACCAAGGCAATGCTTTCTCTCCAAAGAATGTGATGTTCTGGGGATGGCAGCTGGCCCTTAGCTTGTCACATGGCAAGGCACATGGTAGCATCTCCTGGTGTCTCCTTTCTTTTCCAGTTTCCATGTGACTTCCTCTCTCTCTATCTAAAATCCATTCTCTTATAAAGGACTTCATTAATAGGACTAAGACCTATCATGACTAAGGTGTGTCACACCTTTACTGATGTAATCTCATCAAAAGGTCCTATTTACAATGGGTTTACATGCACTGGAATGGATTAGATTTTAGAACATGTTTAGATTTTATTTAAGAACATATATTTTTTTTTCCTCCATGGGTAAATACAGTTTCAAACCACCACACTCTCCTTGGAGCTTGGCAAGGCAGCTGATAATAGGATGTGAATTTCTGATTATCATAGAATGTAATCTGATTCAACAAACTCCTCTTTCCCAGATAATTTTGGAAGATTTAGGAATGTTTCCTAAACCTATATGGTAATTTACCAACAAGAGAGGACAAAAAAGATGTTTCATGAGCATGATAGTCTCATCTAAATGAAAAGCTGGGTAAGGGACGATGTGGCCATCAGGCACATGTGTCTGAATCTGCACTGCTGTTACTATTAGTGACTGACATGAGACAAAGTTCTAAACCTTTCTCAGTCTCAGTTACCTTTTCTATAAATTAATAACATTAAAAATTTATGTAAATGCTTGGCACCGGGCCTATGACATGGTAAGTATTTAATAAATAACAGATATAATTATTATTTATGAACTGTTTTGTACCATTCACTCTGGTAAGTATTTAGAAGCATTATCTTATTCACCCTCCCACATCAGTGCTGGAAGCAGACCTGTTGTGCCCACCTTACAGTTGAGAAAAATGAGGCATCTGGAGTTTAAATGACTTAATGCCACACAGAAAGCAAAACTGAGTTGAAATGAGTCTAAAGCCCATATTTATTCTGTTAGACCATATTCACTCTTGAAAAGGTATCACTTAGACACTATACTATTCTCTTGATTCAGTTAAGAGGTCAGTTGTGTGAACTTTCTGTGGTCAACGAGAAATGAGAAAGAACATGCAATTATGAAGGTTTAAGAAGTGTAATCATTAGCCTATGAAAGAGAAAAAGTGAGTTTATACAGACAGTGAGCCTGTGCTGAATGTTTTCTCTTTAGCTAAATTTGGAAAAAAAAATACATTAGGAAATCTTCAGAATATTTTTGAGCTTTTTTCTAACTCTCAGCTGTGAACACAGACACCTTTTGCATGTGACTTTAACAGGATAATAATGTTACATATATTTATCTATCTAATTTACATATACACATATATGCACACACTTTTGACATCACCTGATTTTTTTAGCTCCCTCCTAGATGATTGAGGTTTTAAATTGTTCCTGAGTAGAGAATTGTTACTAAAATGCTTTCCAAAGTAGAATCAAAAAATGTATATAGAACTCACTAGCTGAGATGAATTTTACCATATATATAGGCTACTCACACACTGAATTGCTACCTCGAATGAAAGGTTAAAATACTAGGATTCATAGCAAATTAAAAGAAAAGCAACAATAGACAGAAACATTTAATTTAAGATTTCATTCTAGATATTCCTCAGGCAAAATTAGTTCTCCCATTCTTGCTCCCAAGCCTTGGTCTTATCTTTCTGAGGATACTTAATTTATCCCTTTCCTTAGAAAATAGTTTTGCTTGTTACCTTCCACCAGACTGTGATTTTTTTTTCAAAAAAGTTAATGTGGGCTTCTCTTCACTGGATTTTGTATACTGAGTATATAGAACAGTGTCTGTGGAACATTAAACTCTCAAGAATAAATTGAGAAATGAATGGATGGAAGTGAATTTTAGAGTGAAGTTCAAGAAACTACAGACCCAGTAACACATTCCCTGTGTGGTGGTTTGAAGCTGTAGGTACCCGAGAAAAACATGTTCTTAAATATCATCCATTCCTGTGGGTGTGAACCCACTGTAAGAAGGACCTTTTGATGAGGTTACTTCAGTTAAGGTGTGTCACACTTCAATTAGGATGGATTTTAATCCTTCTGCTCAAGTCCATTATAAGAGAATGAAATTCAGATAGGGAGAATAATCCAAAGACAGAGCAGCCAGAAGCTGAAATCAAGGGAACCTGGAAGAGAAGGGAGAGATCGGGAGAGACCAGGAGAAGAAGGCTCAATTTTTTTAATAATGATCATGGTGGGTGAAATTAACAAGTGAGTCAACCTGATCATTTCTATTATGTCAGGTACTGCTTCTGATTCACTATTTTGCTTGGTAGGGAGAGTTCTAGTGGCTTCCATTTGGCCTTTCCTACCATAATAGCCCTCATTCCATGAATCAGAGAACCAATGTGGCGATTCTGCCGGTTACTGAGTATGTCGATTGCAATTATGCATTCTGGAACTGGGGAAATGACCACAGAATGTGTCCAGAGACACTATGGACACACTGAGAAAGACCTGAGCTAAAACTCCATTGACCACCTGGCCTCTATAAGTCCCTACCCTGACTGGTGGACCAGAGTGACATTTTGGGTCTCCTGGAATTAGTGTCACTTCTGAGCCAGTGTCTAATAATCCCCCAAAGATCTGATCATTTCCTTTTCCTCAGTGCATAGTCACCCTGGTAAAAGACTGTAGGTCTCCTTGGGGAAGGCTGAGAGGAAGGTTAACATGTAAATTTCGGGCAGTGTAAAATGCTCCTTCCCCAAGGATAACTGGCTCTTCCCTCATTTGAGGGGTTCTGGGTCCAGGAACTGTCTCAAGTCTGGGAATTGATTAAGGGGCTGGGATTCTCTGTTTTTGCAATTCAGGTTAGACTTCTATTCACTTGACCTAGAATTCTTCTGCTTATACAGCTCAAACAAGAATTGAGTAGACTACCTATCTATTTTACTTCTATGTACCCCATGATCTACTAGCCAATGCCACAAGTCTCTGCGAGTCAGATTATTTTGACTCCTGCTTTGAGTGTGCTGTCCATTATGGTGGCCACACCCACCTTGTCTATGGTGATAAACTGTCACCACATGGCTTCTGCCAACTCAGGATCCTATCATCCCCTCTATGTTTAAGGAGTCCAGCTCAGTGACAGCAGTTCCCACAGTAATATCTGACCTACAGAGAAAGGTCTCTATAGAGCTTTTCAGGGATGATGGAGCTAGTCTCACGAGTTTATTTCTCAATGTTCTGCTGAAAGAGTATCCTCTGGACATTCCTGGGGTGTGGGAGCAGGTCTTCCATGATAAATCCACTCTAACATTCCCCTCTTTCTAAGCCTCTGGATCCCCTCATCCATGTTATACCAGGGCAGTTCTGGCATATCAACCACAGGTTATGTCGGCCACCTTTGGATTCATGTTTCAGCCAACATCCAAACAAACTGTTAATGCCTTTTCTAACCCCTTGAACTACAACATTGAATCCAAAATCTCTGCTTAGTGGGCCCATACCAATAAATTCAGCTTGTTCCAACCTTATAGTCCTTACACCATTATCCTACATCCTAAATATCCATTCCCACATATATTCCCCAGATTTCTGTCTGTATAGATTGGAAAACCCAATTCTTTTGGAGGATGGAGTACCTCCTCATGGGTCACACTTTGTACCTCACCTTTTTTGGGCCTGTTGGGACTTTAGTCTAGTTATAGGTCTTGAAGAAAAGAGGGGTGGTGGGGGTGGGCCATGAAAAGAAATAGAAGGGCATTCCATTGCAGTTTCATCTGGTGAAACAGGATTAGTCATTCCAGACAGAGGAGTGAGGGCTGATTCCCCAGTGGTTACAGGGTTAACAGGTAGTGAAGGATTAATCTCATCATGTGGAAGTTGGATGGCAGACTCCTCCGAGGAGACTGGAGGCCTTGAAGCTGTTTCCTCAGGGCAGTCCATTATAGATCTATCTAGCAAAGGCTCAGCAGATTCCAGGAATCCTATCTCCCCATTGCCATCATTATCAAGCCATATATCACCACCCCAGTTTCAGGATCCCATTCTTTTCTAACCAAAGCCCTTACTTTAACAGCAGACATCCTGCAAGGTTGAGATTTTAATTCATGTTGTAAATCTGCTACTCACACAATGAGGCTTTGTGCCTGGTTTTCAGAGCTCTCAAGTTTGTGACCATAGGAAATAAAATTTCTTTCAGGGCACACATGGAAACTTTTGCACAATTCATAGGGTGCTGAAGTTTTGAATTTGAAGCCCTCAGTTCATCCCTTTCCCTCACCACTGTATCCAGCATATCTAATAACAACCAGCCAACATTACTATACCTCTTAATTCCACAAAACTCGATAAAGGTGTCAAAAACATTATCACCCAGAGCCTTGACTCATAAAACCGTACAATTAGCAGAATCTAATGGTTATATTTTGAGTATCTCTTTTGCAAAACTCACCCAGTGGACTGTCAGTGCCATCCTGATTATTGAAAACAGAGTCATTAGTGCCTCTGAGTCTAGTCAGAGTAGAAAACCAATGGTAAAAACCTATTTTAAAGATTCTGTTTCTCAAGAACTAAGAGGAGAGATCTGTAAATACGAGATTTATAAAAGTGTCTCATGTAATTGTGGGAATGGAAAGAATCCAAAATCCATGAGGCAGGCTGTGGGACTGGCAGCTATGATGAAGTGTCTGGACAAACTCCACAGGAGAGGCTCACTGGGCTGAAGAAGAGTCTCTCTTCTTCCTTAAAAGCTTTCACCTGATTGGATTATCTCATTGTGGGAGACGGGCCTTAGTTGATTGCAGATTAATCAGTCACAGATGCAACCAACTGACTGATAATTTAATCAACCAGCCAGGAGATATCCTTGCAGCAATGGTCAGGCCAGTGCTTGCCTGACAGACAGCTGGGCATAATCACTTGGCCAAGTTGACACCAGAACCTAACCATCACAATGGTCAAAGGTGACTCAAATCCAAAGGTGACTTAAAGGTATTATCCTTTAAGTCCTCTCTTCCTGCATTTATATGTGTTTTATTTTGTATTTACATAAACAAAATAGTGCTATAACTATTTTCTTGACTATTTAACATTTAACCATATAAATTACAGATTTTTCCATGTTAATACATATATGTTTACTTCATATGGAGTGACAGATTTATTTCCAGTTTTTTGCTATTAAAAACAAGTCTGCAGTAAACATGCTTGCTCAGATAGTTTTACTCATATGTGCAAGTAATTCTTGGAACTTATTCATAGAAGCAAAATTTCACGGTCAAAGGATTTGTGCATTTTAGATGTCAATAAATAATTTCTAATTGCTTTCCAAACTTACTCAGGACACAGCAATTATCAAAACAGAAAAAAAATTCTTATAGTCTTGGAACTTATGATAGGAATGAGAGATACATTAAAAATGAAAATAAGTAATATACAAAGTGTGTCAGATGGTGGTAAATGCTATGGCAAAAATAAACCGGGAAAGGGGATTAGGAAGGGCTTATTTTTCTAATGGGATGATTGTCTTCTAATAAATGTTTACTAGTTTTAAAAATATCATAGATGGTGAACATTTGACTATTAAATAAGGAACAAATGCTTTCTCTGAGTTGTTTCTCAACTATGTTTATGGAATTTGTTATCAAAGAATGTTTTTTAAAATTATAAGAGAAAAGCTAATACTTAAGTTCTAAATTTTGTGCCTTACCTAAAAAAAAAATGGTCTTCCTCATCACAAGGTCATTATGAAAAAAAAACTCCTGGCTTTTTGAATCATTTTGAGAGTTTAAAAACTTTCACTTAACTCTATCTAAAATTTATTGTGTGAGATGTGAATATAACTTTATTACTGTTGTTCCAATATTGTTTATTGATTAGTCCTTCTACTCTATATTGAAATACCATTTTAAATGAATTTTTCATATATCCGTAGATTTGTTTCTTCACTCCATTTTTTCACTAATGTCGATTAGTTTAAATTGCTATAGCTATAACATGCTTGGAAAACTCATAGCAAAGTGCTCCCTTCATCACTGTTCTTTATGGAAACTGTCCGGCTATTCTTGGGATTCTTTTCTTCCATTTGGGCTTTAGAATTAGTATGTCAAGATGCATTAAAACACCTTGTTGGTATTTAGATAGGGATTGCATTGGACTTAAAGATCAATTTGGAAGAAAATCATTGGACATATTTTTTATTTCTTTAGTGGTTACTGTCCATTCATAATTTTTGCATCTTACTTTAATTTCAGAAAATTTTAATTCTTCTGAAAGGTCATCTATCTTGTCTAGATTTTCAAATATATTGGCATAATTTGTCATACATTTACTCTCCCATGAATATGCATTTATGTCCCCTTTCTCATGTCTAATATAGTTTATTTCCATATTCCCATTTTCTTCATCAATTAGTCCAAATATTTGTCTATTTTATTAATCTTTCAGAAACCAGCTGTTTTTCTCTTGGTTTCTGCATTTAATTATTTTCTTTTTCATCTGCATGAATTTCTTCTCTTCTCTTTTTATGATTCTATTTATTGTGCTATATGTTCCATCCCTTTTTTCATTTTTATTGAAATTTTGGGGAAAATCCCTGGCTAATCTCCCAGCTCATAAACATGCTCTTTAGTTGTGTCTCTTCTACATCCAGTCTCCCTATTACATTTTTTTTCCCAACAACTTTCAATGTTCAAAAATCTCTATTTTTTAAAACTAATATTCTGGTGTAACTTCCCACCAAAATGTTAATTCTGCCTATCCTAAGGTTTTCTCCTATTTTCTCTATGACTTATTTTTCTCAGATATTATTTGCATTTGTATCTAATTTGGTGATTCTCTTTCAAGGTGTTAATTTTCCTCATATTTTGGTGAGTCTTAACTATTTGATCATGTTTATATTAGACAATCCTTGACTGCTTTTATGAGCATAGCTTGAACCTGGTCTCATAGGGGAAGAGAGAACAGGGGGTTGTAGGAAATTTAAGGGTTGATGTAACTTATCTGTGAGTAAAGGTGATCCTGTTTTGTTTTGAGTTTTTGTTGTTGTTGTTGTTGTTATTTGTTTGTTTGCTTTTGAGACCAATAGCTCTCTATTTGATCAAATATGGGAGAAGGGAAGGGTCAGTTACTCTGGGTGCACAAAATGTAGCTCAACAATAAAATCATTCTTACCTATGTCCCATTCCCCACACAGCAACTTGTGTTCATTGCACTGGAAAAATCCAGAAGTAGTATCACTACTGCCTCAGGAGTATTCTGATCGTGCTTTTTAGTTTGCTTTCCTGTGGTTTCCTTCTTCAATGATCTATTCCTGTTTGCTTTTTATTTTTCATGAATGTTATTGACATGGTACATGGTCAGGTTCATGTGTTAACTTGGCCAGGTGGTGGTGCCCATTTGTCTGGTCAGGCAAATGCTGGCCTGTGCGTTGCTATGAGGACATTTCATGGAATTAAATCATGATCATGTTGGTGACATCCACAGCTGATTGCATTTGTAATCAGCTAAGGGGAGTGTCTTCTGCAATGAGTGATGTTTAATCTAATCACCGAAAGGTTTTTAAGGAGGATTCAGAAGAGACAGTTTTCCTACCTTCTTCAGCTGGTGAGTCTCTCCTTCAGAGTTCATTGTGGACCTTTATTGGAGTTACCAGTTTGTGGCGTGCCCTACAGACCTTGGACTCTATGTTCCCACAGTCATGTGAGACATTTTATAAATTTTATAGCTACTGATATTTCCTGCTGATTCTGTTTCCCTAGAGAACCCTAGCTAACACAGTTATAATAGTTCAAGTTTTCTAATGATATTCGGTATAGCTTTTCCATATGCAGGCATTGGATAAATGAATCTTTTCAATTTTTTCATTGGCTTTTGGATGGAGGCATGAGTAGCACATGTTCTCAGCCTTTCATTTTGGTTCAGTCTTCCCACTACTGATAGTTTTGGGGGGAAAATTGAACTTCACTATGCCAGTGATGAAGGACTTTCAATTCATATTATTTCACCACAAGTACAAGTCCCTGAAGCATAGACTGAGAAACATTGATCTAACTAACTTCCCTTCTCTGATTCCATTCACATCCAGCAATCTTTTGACTGTGGCCTGGCTTCCCTGTAAAATCTGCCAGAGGGGAAGAATTCATAAATGATGTACTTTTAATGTTCTAACCTCTATGGTAGAAATTTCTTATGATAAATTATAAAGTAGACATTCTGGCTTGAAACATCAGCCTATGAATTTCATTTAATGTGTCTCCAGCCCTACAGATGGTGCAGCCTATGATTTGTAAGCAGAATCATGTTTCTAAGAATTCCAGTCTGAAGGTCAAATCTTAAATGTATTGTGATTAAATGTCTGGACTCTGGAGCTAGATGACCTGAGTTTGAATCCCAGCTCCAATGCTTAACTATGACCCTTGCTTTACATCTTGGTACCTCAGTTTCCTCATCTAAGAAGACAACCTGGGATATAGGCAGTGCTGACAAAAGAGATCAGAAAGAACACTCACATAAAGTACCATTTCCCAAAGTGAAACCATAGGATATGACTTGTTTCAAGGGAGAGGGTTTATACAGCAACAAAATTAAATAGGTTTCTGTAATTTATAGATTTACAAATCCTTTAACATGTTATATACAACACGCTTGAATCTTTAATAGTGAAGCATAATATATAGATAAACTTATGTGACTCTAAATTCTTTCATTTCAAAGTAGCTCATAGAATTTATGTTTTTCTGGCTATACATTGGGGAGAGCTGCACCAAGGTAAATGCCACCCTGACAGTCTCATGGGAGAGCATCGGAAGATTTGTATCTGGATGACAATATCAAGACATCCCCATGCACTAGATAAATGAGTTTTTGGTGCCCATTGCTTTCTATAGTACATATTCCATACCAAGAAATTTCATATAGCACAGTTGCTACATACTTTTAAAAAAGTCCTCATCTTTGTCTACCATTGATACATTTTTCAAGACAGGAGACCCCCAGGCCTTGTGAGGATTAGTTAATGCCAGGAATGTTAAAAAAAAAAAAAAAGATGATAAAAATAAAAATGTTATCATTGTTGGGCATCCTCCACTAATATTTTTTTCTACTGTGGCTGCCATTTTGTTTTCTAGCAGATACTTCTTGGTTACCCAATCCTTAAACATATCCTGAAGGAGGCATATCCCCTGGTGGTGGGGCTACTTTTGAGCAGTTGAACATTTGGGAATTTGAAAGTATAACATACATTTCTCTCCTTACTCTATGATCAGGAGTGACTAAAAGCTATGTAGGGAACGTGGGAGTGATTATTTACAGTCCTCTGTGGGAAAAAAATAAAACTTCAGACAAAATGTAACTGAAAAGATTATTTTTCAAAATCCACCACTTTTTCTCATTGGCAAACTAATTTCTCCCCTTCCCTACCCAATCCCTTAAAAAGCTAAGACTCTGGTCAGAGCATTATTCACCTCTGGGGCTGGAGGGGGCCTTGTTCCCTTAACTCTTTTCTATTCAGCTCATCGTTTGTGGTCAAATTATATACAAATGTTTAAAAGGCACTTTTTCATTAATTTGAGTGTTTTTCAGGTCATGTAGTTCTGAGAAAGCAATGTATCAAAGAAAAACTGTTATTATTGCTAAGAGATATTAAGAAAACACTAAAACTTAGTTGCTGTAACACATGTTCATTCTCAACTGTAGGAGGATATTGTGTCCAGATAGTCAAACTGTCTCCCAAGATGTCTCTCCCAATCATTCTCATTCTCTTTGAGAATCCAGAAGGGACTTGAATTACCTGAGTCATCTAACTACAGTCATAAAATTAACTAGAGTATCTATAAATTTCGATGCTTGTTTTTATTTTTTTAAATTACATCTGGGTATAATTGTACAACTTCCCAATTTAATTACAGTAATCCATAAATAATCAGTCACCATAGTGGTTGTTGTTAAAATTTTAGCTTTTCTTAAATTTCCTAAAGCTGGAAAGTAGGGAGGAGAGAAAAGTGAATACAAAACAAACATCAGCAGCTGCAATGAATGCCATCTTTATCTTATTGTTGCTTTCAGTGTTATTGGCACAATCACTTTTATTTGCACACAGCATTATAATTTATAAAGCGTACACAAAGAGTAGTTATTTGAATTGTAATTGAGAAAATATAAAACACTAATAAATGGATACTTGACTAAATGGAAATGGAAGTCATAGCCACCCAACTCATCTATTATCACTAACTTGATGATGATCAGATGGGAACTTTTCTTGCTTGGCATTTTATCTGGCTCAAAATATGCATTCATGAAGCCGACCATTGTCTGCAACATTATTTCTTAAGTACAAGTGTGAATGCAAAAATGCGGAGGGTGTCTGCAATTAGTCTTGGGTGTCTGCAATTAGTCTTCTATGTACCCATTATTAGATGGTCACAGAGGGGAGAGAATGGTCATTTAAATGATATGAATCTCCTAAGTATGCCCGTGGGCAGTGGAAAGGCAGTTGGGAGAGTGAAGATGGACAAGGGCAGTTTAGTATAACCTTATGCACTGCAACCAGTGATTCTTCAAAAGTTAACCAATCCATTGTTTTGATACACTTAAAGAATGATAATGTCAAATAAAAAATTCCACTCATTTGGCCCATCTGTAGTTCACCAACTAAGGTCTCTATTAGACTGACACTGGGTTTAGGAAGGTGGGAGCATCCCTGCCAACCTCAGGATCATTTCTGAATATCTGAAAATGGGTATAGGTAAGTTTTTCATTACACAACAGAAATAAAGATAAAACGCAATATCAAGCTAGGATGCAAGGTGATGATTGAGGCTAGAGTTGCCTCTGGTCTAGGGATGTGCTGTGATGTCTGGCTGAGCCCTAGAAAACCATTTGCAGAAAGAGAGATGAGGAGCTTGTCTCTTTATAGTCTCCCTAGTACTAGCTGACTGCCAGTGGGCACATAAGCAGCAAAATGATGGTGAGATTTCAGTTAATCAACTTACACACAGGCCAGTGTGTTTGATTTGGCAGCTCCAAAAGAAGTACCTGCTAAGTCAAGACTGTATAAAGCCCAAGCTATGCTTTAAAAAGCCAGCTGTGATTGTTTCCTCATTAGGATGCTTGTTCTCAAGAGAGTTAGGTGGCACAGAGCGTAGGGAGGGTGTGAGAGGTGCTCTTAGTTTCTCCAATGCTGTGAGAGCATCGAATGCTGAGAAAATAAAAATGGCAAGGAGAAAATGAAATGAGCAGGTGTGTTGCTGAATTAGCCAGGAGGCATTTTATATCCAAAGAAATTTGAACAGGTTTTCTTATGTATTATTAGTCAGGAGTTGAGAAGTGCAAAACCCTTACCCATGCCAGCTTAATATCAAAAGGCAATTTATTAACAGAGGAACAGAGAAGTTCAAGGATGAATCTACTTTCAGCCATGTTAGGAGTGTTCATCTTGAATGCTTTGTCTTTCCCCCATTCCTCCTTCTTTCTAGTTTGGATCCGTTCTCTCCTAATGCATATACATTTTCTTCCAGTAGCTAGGGACATGGCTACTGGCAGTGTGGATCTCAAATTCTTCCAGCCTACAATCCCAAGCAGAACAAAAGCTCCTCTATATAAATGTCATATATGGGTAACAAGACAGCTTCTGATTCCTCTATCAAGTCACGTGTCTAGTCTTCTACTAGTTCCTCTGCCAAGAATGTAGGGCAAAAGATTTGCACACTATTATTAAGAGACACCATCAAGAGCACATAGAGAAAGTTCAAAACTTATCCTAAGGAAAGTGAGAGCTGGTACCAGAAGAGGTGAGAGAAAATGGTAGATATTCACCAAAGCAAAGATATTCAAAAAAGAAGGGGGATGGGAAAGAGTACTGGGCAGAAAAAGAAATCATCACTAAATCCTGGCTTAGTGGCTGAAGACCAAATGTTGACATTTTATGCAAATGTGCATTTATGGATCTGTGTACTAGTATTGGGACAAATACACACACAGAGACATACGCTCTTTGAAAGCTGTATAGCCATGTTTTAAAACAATACTTTTCCCCAGTTAATATCAGCAGGACGTTTTTGACTGAATAACAAAAAACAAATGAAACTAGCTTAAAGAATAACAGAATTTAAGTAGTTGAAATTTCCAAAGGTTTTGGTATAATCTGGCAAGGCTTGACTTAGAAGCTCAAAAGGCGTGGCTATGATCTAGCATCTTATTCTTCATTTTTCAGTTCTTTCTTAGTTTTGAATCCATTATCGGCCAGCTGTCCCTCCTTGCAATGCTGATGTTGCTGACAACACCTCCCAGGATGTCATGTTTTCTCATTCATGATAAGCACAGAAATAAATCTTTATCTAATGTCATCATATAAGAGATCTGGGCTCTAGGCTGAGTTGAATCAATTACATCTTTTTTTCTTACTCAAGTGAACCAGTGAGATCAAGTGAAGGGGATTAAACCAAGCATTTTAAGCTGGAGCCCCTTGTGCCATTCCTGAGATAATGGACTCTTTGGAGGATGGATGAACCACCAAGCAAACATTTGAGTACTTTTCCCAAGAGAAAAAGAATTGATGCTGGGTGAGCAAAAGCAGTAAACGTCTACCTCAAAAATTATCTATTTTGAACATAATGTCTTTGATGACTCAAGGACACTTAAGGACTTCAATATGCTTCAGAGTCATCAAGGTAATTATTAATTTTCTTGCTATATTGCTATAAGATGTGCTGGTGCATATAAGGTCTGGAAGAGACCTTACAAACCATCTTTTCTAAGCCTCTCATCTTAAAGAACAGGAAAACGGCTCAGAAAGGTAAAATAACTTCTCCAATGCCTCACTCTTGGTGCTGGAGCTGTAATCTTAGTCAGTTACCTTACATCCAGTCATCAGGAAAGGAGCCAGTTCCACTGAGTTATCATTACATGAATTTTGTGATACTATGAAATGCTTTATCACTGGAGTATCATTTTTTCCTTTATTTTATGTTTTTTTTCAGTCCTTTTAACAAAGCATGATTCTATCTGATGGTCTTTCTACTTTTGAGAGGTCCTTTTTTTCATCATCCTTTTATGCATTGGATGAAAGATCATCTCAGGAACAAATCCACAGTGGTCTTTTAAGTAAGAATGATTAGTTCTGTGTGTAATAACATTCAATAAAGTTGTTTTGCTACAACTCTTTTGTACACTCCATAAAATCACATGAATTACAATTCCTACATTATATTATTTATTTTCCATGAAAGGAGCATGAGAATATTTCCAAAAGAAAATTTATAATCTCAGTATAAATTAGCTCCGTAATAAAGGAAAAATCCCAAATGGAAATGGAAATATGAAAAGAAGAATTTCAGCAAGATTATAAAATTTGTTTTAAAGGTTTCATAAGTAGAAACTACAGCTCAGAGCAAGTTTTTATATCGTGGTCTCTAGTACCATTGCATATTCCCATTTGTCTACATTCCCAAGGAGTCATCATATGAGCTTGGAGGAGCCTTCTCTTCCTTGAAATGGCCAAACAAGAAGCATAGACTCACATTAATGTCCTATTCTTATTCTAAGGATCCGAAATATCTTTTATTAGACAACAAATTTGTCTAAGTCATGAACTCTTTCAGATATGCATTGTATCCCAACTTCAACTTAATCATTTCACTCCATTGACAGCCACTCCCTCAGACCTGAAATAACAAACTTTGGCATCACTTTCATTCTCCCCATATGCCCCCACCATTAATTTTGTCATTTCTACTCTTCTGCCTTTCTTTTCATTTTCTCCATTGACTCCTTCCTCGTTTTACATTCTGAGCTTTCATATTATGATGGTTTCTATGTCAAAAAAATTGTCCAAGAGTTTCTCTATCAAAATTTCCTTTTCTAAAATCCAGAGAAAATTCCATCTGGCTCATAAAACTCAGTTAACACATCTTGTATTTTCCACTATTTTAATCATTGTTTCACAAAAATACACACTTACTTTCTATGAGAATTCCCATATTTCCTTGATTCAAAGAATTACATTTTTTTCACAGATGCACTTTTCTGATATTGGACTGCATTTTCTGGTAAATGTTTACAGTTGATATTAATGTTACCCAGCCCCCCAAAAAACATCTGTTATGTCTTAATGATCATAGATGCTTTAAAATAAAGCAAATATGACATTTGAGCCTCTTGTTTTGTATTTTGCCAGTGGTAATTTTCTAAGGAAATGTAGCTTTTTAATATCCTTAACATTTTTAAGAATTTACTTATTAAGATGTCATGCCTCCTCTGGAAAATACTTAATTGCTATTGTTTAGCCTAAATAGTACCAAAGTTTTGAAGTCCTTATGTTATTTAAACTCTTTTTTGTTGTTGTTGTTATTTAAACTATTAATGGCTTTTGAATGTCTATTATTTCCTGTGATAAAATGCAATAATACCCTGCCCCAGACTCTGCATTCTCAGAAACTAGATTTTCTTGCCTGTTTTTTTAGGATTAGCTATAGTTGCACGTGGTAGATAAAAGAACTTGAGGACAAATTAACAAAGCTTAATTTTCTCAAGCAAAAGAGTCCATAGGTCAGCTAGCCAGGGATGATATGGTATCCAACAAAGTCATTAAGGACGCAGATTCCTGCCGCTTTATTTCTACATTATTTACAGGGTGTGGCCAGTAGTAGGCTGGTAAAGAAACATTTAACAGCCAGCTTTCCAGTGAGATTAAGCCCTGATGTGTAGCATTTGCAATTTTCATCATGTACCTACTTACACCATGGCCAACTTCAAGCTCCTAATATGACTTCACTGAGTGCGGTATTGGAAGATGCACACAGTAGCATATTGTTAAATAGTATTTCCAAAATACAGATACAATAGACATAAATAACCTGCAGAAGCATAGATATTAGTAAACATTTGAATGTAGAATTTAGGAAGCAATCTGTTTCGAGTATTAATCACCTTTGTGACTCTAATGCAATTTATTTAATTGTAAATTTATATAATTCTATTTTTATTAATGAGTATATTTAAGAAATAGCTCACAAAATTCCTGAACATTTTGAAAGCTGATCTGAGCCAGTTTCAGCATACCACCTGGTACAGCCTTCATCCCCAGGGTCAAGGTACCTACTGGAGCTCCACCCTTACTTCCACATTCCAGCCAGCAAGGACTGAAAGTAAGGATAAAGTAATGTCCACTCCCTTTAAGAATACTTACCAGAAGTTGCTCTCACCAAAGACACACTTAATATTTGAGGCTGGGTATTGACATTGTTTTTCTGATTGGCCAAGCTCCTAACTGTAAGAATAGACTTTGGGAAATTAATTATAGGTCTCTAATACACTGCACAATAGAATAATAAATCAATCATAGGATATTATGAATTCACTCTGATAGTCACTGGATTTTATTCTTTCATTATATCTACAATTACATACATGATTTCCCATATTAGATATTTAAGCTCTGTGAAATAAGAATAATTTTAATTTCTTTTCTTTTTTCCTCACATTATCAACTGGCTAAATTTTTCTACCAACTTCTATAACTACATATCAGATTTTTAGACATCTCTACTTGGATGCTTCTCAGACATTTTAGTTTATTAATTCCAAAATGAAATCATTAGCATTAGTACTACTTAAAAGTCTTCCTTTCATCTGCAAGTAACTTGACTCAAAGTGACTTAAATAATAATGGTTTATTTTCCTCACATTACAGGGGTTTCCAGATATTTTTAAGTGCCTTATCACTCTCTTCATGAGCCATCCATCTGTTCTGCCTTCTGTGGCATGATGACCTTTGTCCTCATGGTACCAGTAAAGCTGGCCCCTCATGTGCTCACAGCCATGTCCAAAGACAGAAAGGAAAGTGTGACAGCTCATCTTGTATGTCTCTCTTTTCCTCACAAAGATTCTTCCTTATTATTATCTTCATTTTAATCAATATTTCTTTTATTTTTCAGTCTTAGTTTTAAACATATTCCCCCTCTGCCTTTGTTATTCATGTGTAGATTGATTTCCCTGTAGTTAGAGAATCTAGTTCCTATTCCTATTTTTTCTTTTATTTTGTGTTTTTAGAGTACAAATTTTCAAAAATATTCCATGAGATTTTGAAAATAATATATATTCTTTGTGATTCTTGGGTATAAACTTTTCTGATAATCTCCATTTCAGTACGTTCATTTTGGTTTACTTGAACTGTTGTAAAAAGAGAATGATGTTTACAGACTTCCCAGGTCAATCGTATTTCTGTCAGTGTTTCCTTATATTTCTGTTGTTCTCTTATACATTTTTTATAATGTTATTTCATATGTTGTTTCATAGCTTTTATGTCTTCGCTATTTGTCTCTCTCAAAGATTTAATTTTTAATTCAAAATTGACACCAATTTAGCCATTTCTGCTTTATTTTACATTTTTGACATACATATTATAGAAAACTTTGGGGTGCTGGAGTCAGAAACACAGATTGAGCACAGTAAATCAAAAAGAAATATTTGTTAAATGATATTGAGGAATATCACACAAGAATTGAACCACCAAACCACAGAACTGGGGAGAAGGCAAATATCCCATTTTTAGGGCATAGTACAAGTAAAGGCATGGAGAGAACATGGCATACGGTTTGCAAAAAACATGCTGAACAGCTTGATTGAGGCAGAGAACTTGTTTTGGGGATCTAGCAAATATAGGGACTGTGTGATCAGGTTACTGAAGACTTTGAATCTCAGGGCTGAGGCTTGTGTTTCAGTTTCAATCCTTGTGGCAGCCTTTATGGGAGAAGATTCCCTTTGGTTCCCCAGTGTGTCAGTTTGAAAGTATTATGTACCTTAGCAAAGCCATGTTTTGAACCTAATCCCATTTTCAGGAACAGCCATTGGTTTTAATCCTGATTCAATATTGTATGCAGAAGCTTTTGATTAGAATATCTCCATAGAGATGTGGCTCACCTAGTTGTGGGTGTGACCTTTTGATTAGGTGGAGAAATGACTCCACCCATTCTAGGTGGGTCTTGATTAGTTTATTGGAATACTTTAAAGGAGGAAATATTTTGGAGAAATCTTAGAAGTGACAAAAAAACATAGCCAACTGAAACTTCAGAGCACAGCCTACAGAAACAACAGAGCCTACAGAGAGAGAGCTGGCACAGATGCTTGAAGCCCAGCAGACATTGCCATGAGATGTTAAGCAAGCCAGAACCTGGAAAAAGCCAAGGGAAGCTAAGAGATGAAAGCCAGCCCCAGAGAAGCAAAGTGCAGAATGCCCAAAGGAAAAGGTGCTGAAAGCAATAGAGCACAGAAGCAGGAACCAGCAAATGCCAGCCATGTGACTTCCCAGCTGACAGAGCTGTTCCAGACCCACTGGCTTTTCTAGAATTAAGGTATCTTTCCCTGGATTCCTTAGTTTGGACATTTTTATAGGCTTAGAACTGTAAACTTGTAACTTATTAAATTTCCCTTTTTAAAAGCCATTTCAGTTCTGGTATATCACATTCCGGAAGCTTGCAAATTAACACTCCCAGTATCTCTGTACTTTAACCACATGTACTTATTAATACTTTGTATCTGAAATTCACAGCTTACATAAGAAGAATACACCAACATTTCCTAACATGGCATCCATGTAGTCTTTCTTCCACTACTAAGTGGGGATTGAGGTGAGTGAGGTCCAACTTCCACAAGCAAAACTGAGCAGGGTACAGAATTTAGAACCTGAAGAGGAAGTTCTGAAGACTGTAAAGTGAAGGGCTGAGGTTCCTAGCAATGTTTAGAAACATTCCCATTGCTGCCACTAACCCAAAATTTGTATTTATCCAGCCCTATTCCCACCCTTATTCTTACTCTACATAAAAATTTAGCACTGGCAACCCACCTCCCTCTCCCCCAGCTTCAGGGGTCAACTAAACCTAATATTTTGTGACATGCTGTCACACTCTGTGTTTGCCTAAATAGAGATAAAGCTATCATGACCTTTCTCCTGGGATAAGAAAAGAGATTGTCAGCAACATATGAAGTATGTTGGTATGCTGGAAAGTATACGGCATTAGATAGACATGGAAAGTGCTAGCAAAAAGGGAACAAAAAAATGCAAAAGCCAGAAGATTCTCTTCTCATTGCCCTCAATAAATTGGAGCATCCTTTATTTAATTGCTGAGAATAGTTTCATTGTCCAAGTGCCTCACTACGATCATTTCACTACTGAAAACGCTGTAAAAAGATAATTTTATCACATTAAAAAAATACCTTATCACTACCACTACCACCCAGATGCAATGGAGCAGTCATGCTTCTTATTCAATGAATCCAATTTGGGTTTTTATAAGGCAAATTTTCTGGTAGATAAAAGCACTTTTAGATGAACTATAGAATGCAAGGGCAATGGTATCAGGCACACTTTTTCTAGCTGAAGGCTTTACTGCTCAAGTGATGCAAGCAGCTGACCTAATAAAGCAGAGACTTCCAAAATTCATTCTATAAAAGTCAGGGGTTTTACAATCACACAGCCTTTCCAATTCCAAATGCAATCATGACACACAGTTGTCACTATAATCACTCATACATATATTTTTGACTACTGTACTGTTTTTTAGAATGATCTCTCTGAATGAATTCTGAAGTGAAAATGAGCAACTAATAATATAAAAAACTTCTTAAAACGTGGTTGTAAAACTGTTCATTCATTAATGAACTATAAAAATGAACTGTTCCTCTGCTCTCATTGCTTTAACCTAGCTGAGGGCATTTCTGATTCAACTGTTTTTCCAGGAGTCCAATGTCTTCTACCCTCATGACCTGAGGTTTCTTTACAACTCAAGGGTCAAATATACAGATTTGCTCAGTGTAGCTTTACTAATGAAGAGAGATTTTTCTTATTAGTGGTTCTCAAATAGCTGTTTATTATGCTTGATGATATTAATTTTGCTGTCAAGTTTAGCTTTTGCGAAATAATCACTGAATTAAAAATACAGGAGGAAATGTTCTCATTTCTTGACCAAAATTTTTGCAACTCTCATTTTAACAGGCTAGGATTACATAAATTTTTTTTTAAATGTGATATTTTAGCTATTTCAAAATAGTTATTCTGAAGTACTAATAATAGGTACTTACTATAACAATATAGTTTCTATATTGTTCTTAACTCTATAAAAACATACACTGCCTTAAAAACATTTCAATTATTAGTATAATTCTGTTTTTATAGTCATTAATCTGAAGGGTATTTTTTGGCTTAAACAGTGAAAATTTCTGAAAAAGAAATCTTTCAATGTATGATTTCTGAAAAATACTAATTTCAATCTATATAATCTTTCAAAATCCTCTAAGCAATGTTTTCCTTCAAAATCAAAAGTCTGAGAGGAAAAATGGTTTACTTGTATTGAATCAGTGACTCTACAATAATTTCAGTAACATCACTGAACTTTCTCTATGCCTTTTCCTCATGGTCACAAGACAGCTGCTACGTTCCAGCCATGCTTTTTCCTGCAGTTGAGAAAAGTATTTATTTTCTGTGGCCTTTATGGTAGAGGCCAATAAGAAAGAAGGTGGTTGCAATAGGATAGTTGACAATCCACAGAATTTGCCCAAATAAAAAACAAACTAAATGAAAACTAGTTAGAAGAAACACATATTTACAAAAGTAACACAATAAAAAATCTAGGAATAAACTTAAGAGAAAATATACAAAAATTAAATAAAGAAAATTTAAACTACTAATAAAGAACATGAAGGAATACTTGATCAAATTGTAAAGGTCTACATTGCTTTGTATAGAATAACAACATTGTGCAGACATCAATTCTTTCAAAGATAATCTATGAATTTAACATGATTCCAACTGAATTTTTTTTATAATTAAGCTGCTTCTACAATTTACATAGAAAAATAAATAAGCATGATTAGATACGAAAATTCTAAAACCTTTAAGAATAACCAACTAGGATTAACTCTATGCAATATTGCTACCTCTCATTGGATCGCAAAAATGAAAACAGTTCTGAACTGACTCATGAATAGACAATACTTTATCCAAATACATATTGGAATTTAGAACATGACAAGAGCTGTAGTATTTAAAATATGGTGTTGGGTCAATTGGTGATCTACTTGGATTTGTGAGGGATGTGGGTGTGGAGGGGTGCTGACTATACATTGTACTCCAAAACAACTTCTAGAAGACCAAAATTTAGAAAGCAATAGTTGAAACTTGAAGATTAAAAAAAAATCTCAGAGTGTTGTGGGCCTTCCCAAGTGGAATATAAATACCAAATGCCACAAGAGAAAAGATAGAAAAATTTGATTACATAGGGCTTCTATTTCATCCTGTTTTAGTTTTCTAGACTCCTCCCACAAATGCCATGAATGATTTGGCTTAAACAATGGGAATATATTAACTCATAGCTTGAGGCTGGGAAAAGTCGAAATCATGGCATCAGCAAGGTAGTGCTTTTTCCCCAAAGACTGTGGCACTCTGGAGGTGGTGGTGCTCCGTAGTTTGTCATATGACAAGGCACATGGTGGCACCTCCAGGTTCTGCCTATGTTCAGCTTCTGGCAGCTCTGGGTCTGGTTTTTTTCTCTCTCTCTCTTTGTTTGAATTCCATTCTCTTCTAAAGGACTCCAGTAATAGGATCAAGACCCATCCCCAGTGATGGTGGTAATGACTTAATTTGAAGTAGCCTCATCAAAATGTCCTACTTAAAATGGAACCACACCCAGCAGAACAGATTAAATTTAAGAACATGTATTTTTTTCTGGATTATATACAACTTCAAACCACCACACTCCACCCTCTTAGAACCCCAAAAGTTAGGTTCCTTTTACATGTAAAATACATTCATTCCATAATAAAATCCTCAAAGCCTTAAATCATTTTAGAAATAATGGCTAGTATATAGTCTTATCAAAATCAGTTATGGGTATTGTCTGCCCTGGGGCACAATTCCGCTCTGTCTGTGGACCTGTGAAATCTAGACGACGAGTTATCATCTTCCAACATACAAATGAAGGACAGGCAAATGATAAACATTTCCATTCCCATAGGGAGAAATTGGAAATTTCTCAGGGTTCATGGGTCCCAAACAATCCTGAAGCCCTCTAGGGCATACTCCATTGGATTTTAAGGTCTGAGAGTCATCTATGGAAACATGTTTTGTCTCCTAGGCCTGATGAAGCAGCAGCCTCGTAACTGAGAAATCAGGATTTAAGGGATGATTTTGATTACTGAATCATTATATAAATATTCTTTTTTTGCTTTCTGGTATATTCGAGTAGACAGGGAAATACCTGAAATCTCTGAATTGAAATCCAGCTGCCTTGATCTCTAATAGTGGTTGTATAGCCCTTATATTCTGCTCCTGTGATTATAAAAACCTTGTGATTAACCTTCATCTGTACCTAATTAGTTTTTCAACTTCAGAGTCTTGTAATCACAAGAGAGTTGCTAATGTATTTAATGAAGGGTCTTGGGTCAGCCTAGAACTAACCCACCCCAAGTCCAAAATTATCCTGATGACTGAGACTGGATTTAATGTAAGGGATCCACCTGACATGTGCTGTAGCTTAGACTTTAACCTACAAGTCACCTAGACCTCATTCCACCATTTTCTTTCATACATTCTGCGACTAAGCATGTGATCGGTCTGCTCAAGCTCAATAATCAGATCACCTCTCATTACATCATCCTGGGCCACTGTGCTCATTATCCCAAACCCTACCCACCTTTTCTCTAATAAAATTATCTAAATTATGGTAGTTTTGGGAGACAAATTTTGAGCTGATAAACCATCTGCTCCCCTACCTCATGCCTAGTAATAAATTCTTTCTCTCTTTGAAACCCCGGAGTCTCAGGAATTGGTTCTTGAGCACGTTGGGCAAAAGAATTCATGACCTTTGTCCGGTAACAGCCTCACCTCTTCCAAGGACTTGTGCAGTGGCCATGCTCTCCCCAAGCACTGGAGTGAAAGCCCCACCTTCACCTAGGGAGCACTATCCTCCAAGGACTTGTGTTCTGGTTTGCCAGCTGCCGGAATGCAACACACCAGAGACGGATTGGCTTTTAATAAAAGGGGATTTATTTTGTTGGTTCTTCAGAGGAAAGGCAGCTAACTTTCCACTGAGGCTCTTTCTTACGTGGAAGGCACAGGATGGTCTCTGCTGGTCTTCTCTCCAGGCCCCTGGGTTCCAACAACTTTCCCCGGGGTGACTTCTTTCTCCATC